>VSMD01082450.1:0-50210 GCA_008750895.1 Mirza zaza
TTATCCAACTCTTTTTCCACTCTCCAGCGATGTCTACTAATTTTCTCTTGTTAGAATGTCCTTATAATATTAAGCAAAAGAAAAGTAAAAGTTCACTTTACTGACAGCCCTGAAGGGGGGAAGATTTTGCTTGTGGATATGTAAGTTGTTGATATAAACAAGTTTTCAGACACGTATTTGTTTTATCTCTTTTTATTTCTTATATATCCGAAGATAGCATTTCTAATGAAACCGTGTTTCTAAGGTCAATAATAAGGGTTAGCGTCAATTCTTATTCATTAGATCATTCAGTAGTTTGCTCATTCAATAAATATTTATTTGGCAGCAAATATGTACTCTTCTATGTACTGGGGATAAAAGATGTACATAAAATTGATACAATCCCTGAACTCACGTGTGAGTCTAATGGGAAAACAGGCATTAAAAAACCTATATAACACAAAAAGTATACTCTACACAGTTGTACATATGATGAAGGTATATGTTTATAACTTGTATAGTTTTGGGGGTAAACTATTTTCAGATTTGATATTGGTCAGGGAAGATTTATGCAAAGAGATGCATTGAGATGTAAACAATAACCTCTGAAATGGAATTCACACACTAACTCTATTTCTCCTCTAAACTATGTTCTACACTGTGACCAGCATGATCTTATGCTATAAATAAATATGACCTGGCTTGTCTCCTGGTTGATTCTCTTCAATGGCTCCATAGCTTTTTAAAGACAGAGAACAAAATCCTTGCTACGAATGATTAGGAGATGCAATACCTGCCTCTCCCTATCCTTGGCAGCCCATTTCTTCTATGTTGCCTACATTCTCAGGCATACACTCTCAGGGTGGGGACAAAGGCAGTCCCTGTGAAACTCCCTGAAGATCTTTATTTATGCCATTTTAGCAGTTATCAATCTCAGTTCTCAAAATTACATGGAGTAGAGAAAGCTGCCAAAAGAAAGAGATGAGCAATAAATAACGTGTATTCTCTCTAGCTATGTAACTAAAATTATTCTGCTTATAGTGTTTTCAACTGTCAAGTAATGCTCCCTATATTTAAAACTATATTTAAACACGTATGTAAAGTAATTTGCTACAGTAAATTCCCACATGGTGAGATAATCTTAAAATCTCATGGGGAAATTAGAAATGAGGTTGAAAGTTTATGAGGAAAATTTTTTTATACTCTATATTCTACTTGTAGAAATGAATGAACTTAAATGTTGATATTCTGAGCTCATTTAGTGATATTAAATACAGTCAACGTTATCAATTACCTACTATATTCTAGGCATTTTGTTAGCTTGAGTTTCTTTCCATTATTTCCTTCTTACTGTTTATCCTGGTCTTTGATGTTTGACGGGACATATGGGTAATTTCAAGCTTTCCAAGATATCATGAGGAACATTACTCTTAAAACCATGTGAGTTTTTGTCTATCGACAGTGGGGTATTACAACATAAAAGGTCTATTAGGCAAACAATTTTAAGGAGCTACTTCTCTTCTTGTTTTGTATGCTTCTGTTTAGTTATTTCATCAGTGTGAAGGAGGGAAAACAAGGCCCAAATCATATCTTGGAATGCCAAGATCATAACATGTGTAGCAGGTTGGGCATGGGAAAGTGTAAATAATTTGAAGGCTATGAAATTTTCAGCTACCCACTTGGAATGATAAATTATGTGCATGTATAGGGCCATTGATGCATATTCTGGACAAAGTACAAAGTTGGTTTCAAGTTGGAAGGGTTAAGAATCAAGTGCTATTACCTAAGTGGACACATAGGTACTACAGTAATAGGGTATTGGGTAGGTGGAAGGGGGGAGGGGGGCGGGTATATACATACATAATGAGTGAGATGTACACCATCTGGGGTATAGTCATGCTGGAAACTCAGACTTTTGGGGGTTGGGGGGGAAAGGGCATTTATTGGAACCTTAAAATTTGTACCCCCATAATATGCCGAAATAAAAAAAAAAGAATCAAGTGCTATTAATCTTACAGCATCGATACGTATTTTGGGATTATTAATAAGAGTAGGGAGGTATGTTCCCTATTAGAGTAGGTAGGTAAATTCCCTATAAAATTTTCATTAATAAATTTAGGACTCATTCAGTTACTCACTGCTAAATTATATATGGTTTAAATTAAATTGACAATCATGTTAATTTTTGTTTTATTTTGTTATGTTTTGTTTTAGATGCATAAGTCTGTGATTTTCAACAAAATTATATCACTTTTCATATCTTTATTATACTTAAATTTACATTTATTTCTTTAGATGATATTTCAAAATGCTGAAATTGGCCTCCCTACAGTTGAAATTCTATCAAAAAACATGGAGATCCTGAGTAACATTGACTATTAAAATCAACATTAACAAAATACCCTGATTTAGAATCAGCATAAAATAATGCACAGGTTTTCCCTGTTTTCAGTAGGTTTAAACTGAGGTCTTACTGAAAGTCTAATTTCCTTAAGAAGAGAAATTTTGAATATAGAAAATTCCCATAATTCCCTTCTCTCAATCAAGTTCCATCTTGTGGCACTTTTCTGTTAGTTTATAGCAATGTCACTATTATTTACATTTATTGAGTATAAGCTGTTAATGTCCTAAATGTTTTGATAGACATCATTTAACTTTTACAATAACTCCCTGAGATAAGTACAATCATGATTTGTAGGTGAGGTATATGAATCTGTATTCCACAGTTGAACAGTTTATCCATGAGTAGAACTGGGATTCAAAACTTTTTCTCTCTGACCAGACTCCACAATCTTAGTATTAAATTACAAATCAGAGGTCAACCCAGTTGAGGTGGCCCAGGGAAGATTCTAGATGTTACATTAAAATACTGGCTATTTATTGGAAATTTGTTTGTTTTTTCAGTCTTTTTCATTCAAGTGCCAAGTATACGAAATTCCCCATAATGCACTGTATAATACTATTACTTGTCACTTTAAATATAGATAAAATTTGCAAAGCCTACCTTAGATTTCACCGTAACATCCATGTACATTTGGGATTATACTGGAAAATGTGACTAAAGAGGTTCTTTTTAATGGCCCTGATGAATATATTTTTAGGATGGAGAAATTAGTCAGGTGTCAGAAATGAAATTATTCCAAAGTTTTTACCAGTTTTCAAATTCATTGACCTTCTTGGAGTTTGTACTGAGATCTGAATATAACTACCTGTAAGATTAAGATGATTCTTTTTGATCTATATCAGAATTTCTCAACCTTAGCACTGTTGACATTTCGAGCAGATAATTATTTGCTGTGGGAGGCTGACGTGTGCATTGTAGGATGCTTTGCACCATCCTTGGTCTCTACCCACTAGATGCCAATCGCAGCCCCTAGTTGTGACAAAAATATTTCCAGGCATTGCCAATGACCCTTGATCCCCAATTGAGAACCACTGAGCTATACATATACAATTGCCAGATATGCAAAATTTCCCTATTTTATAGAATGCAAACAAATGCCCCATCTTTCTGCATGATGAATATTCTGAATTCATTGTTAAAATGGAACTCCTAAGTAACCGATATTTTGTGCTTGTAATTACTTTTAGATATATTAATCGCATTATTCTCTCAAATCAATTATCATTTAAAATGTTCACAAGGCCTGTCTGAGTGTTCAAAGGTCCCATTCAAAGTGAAATGGCAAATCTTTTTAACTGAGAAGTCATAAAGAAAATATTCTAGAAGAATAATATTTTTTCTATTGTATCCACCACTCCCTATAATCTCACAGATGCTTGTATTGAGCCAGGGTTGCCAGATTAAAAGTCTCATCATTCAAGGTAATTTTTTTCCTTGTCTTGCCATTGAGTCTTTTTTGGAGTTATTCTGGACCACTCCTCTAGGTTTCCTAATTTCAGGCCTCAAAGATCAAGTTTTCAGGTATGATTTTTTTCCCTCTTACAGGCTCTCACTTTCTTAGGCATATTAGTCTACTCATTCTGAGAAATCATCTTGGAATATCAAGGAGTGAAGCAGATTTGCCAAGGCACTCAAAAATATGCTAACTGGTGCCCACTTCCTCACTCTGGCATAACTATATGAGGCATCCAAATAATGCTTTACAGAGCCAAAATTATCTTCAAGGTGACTCTCCATCCATTTCCATATTATAAAGTATATGCCAACATCTCTCTCCAAAAGGCAACTGATCTTTTAAGCTAAATGTTCATGCTATCAGCTTTTATACCAGATAGTGATGCAATCTCCTTGCAAGGACAACTTGCTTTCTGATGAATTACAAAAGTTTGGTGGCTACAGATGGAGAAGAGGACAGGAGAAAAAGCCTTACAGGTATAGTTATCCTTGTTTGAGAATGTCTTTAAGAAGTCCATCCTGGTTCATTCCAGATGCTTCGGTTGCCTTTGTAGAAGGCTGATCTACTGGTTTGTGTTTGGTGGTACAAAGAGCTATTTTTGTTGTTGAGTGCAATTGCCTCCACTTAGAAGTACTTACAGTGAGCACATGCTCTTTCTGGAAAGCTATTCCACTTTCATTTTATTAAATGATTTATTGGGTGACTCCCAAAATGATTACCTAGAAATGTCAGGTAAAGGTTAATTCAATACCATGGGGCAGAGTGGTGTGAGACTTGTGTGGCATGAGGCTGATTAGAGCATTTGCCTTAGGAAAGAAAAGGGAATAATTTAGTGTAACACCATAGCTACCGGACATTATTTTTCAATTTGCCTGTTAATAAATAAATACATTTCTGAGTCTCTTTTCCATCTCACAAAAAGTAGGAATATTTTTGAAAGAATGGCCATACTTCACTGTTTGGCAGCAAGTATTGGAATAATTTAGGAATATTCTTTATATGTGCTGAAACACCATCTCCAAATGAGGTTATACAATGGAAGAAATAAGTGGAATGATATGGGGGGGCAGATAAAGTGCATTTTTGCAGATATATTACTAAATAGAGTTTTTGTGTGTATGGAGCCTCTGAATGAGAAAATGTGAGCTTGATTCCTGGTTCCATAGTCTATCTACTAAATAAATGACATTGGTCAAATTCTTCAACCTCTTAAGCTTTAGTTTCTTCATCTGCAACATGAATAATGCGAAGCACAGTTCCTTTTACACAATTATGCTCAGTCTACATATTCTCTTACTCAAGAAATATTCATTAAGCACCAAGTATGTTCCAGGAATGGTTTTAAGTTCTGGTAATAAAAGAGTGAGCCAAAACAAAATCATTCTGCCTTCATGGAACCTGTGAGTTGGGGAGTTTGTAAACTTTGTTGGGAGGCAGCTATGAATTAAATAGTCATGTAAATATATATAAATTTTTAACTGTGTCAAGTGCTGTGAAATAAAGGAATACAGTGTTTTAACTCTGAGCTACTTTCTAAGTCTGAGAGATCAGGAAACTTCTTTGAAAATCTGACAGTAGAGCTAGATCTCAAAAACTCTCAGATATTAACTAAGTGCTATGGTCCAAACATTGGGGGGACACAAATGTGTCTTACAATCCTTTAGTGACTTCTCAAAAATATCAACTAAAAATAAAACAGAATCCATAATATGATCTAAAAGACCCTGCACATTTGGGTCCCCCTAAATTCATATGTCAAAATCTATTCACCATTGTGATGGTATTGGTAGATGGAGCATTTGGGAAGTGATTAGATCATAAGGGTGGAGCACCCACGATTGGGATTAGCGCCTTTATAAAAGAGGCTCCATGGAGCAGCCTCACCCCTTTCACCACGTGAGGACACAGCACAAAGGCACCATCTTTGAGCCAGAAATTGGGTCCTCAACAGACTGAATCTGCCAGTGTCTTGATCTTAAACTTTCCAGTTTCCAGAACTGTGATCAATAAATTTCTGTAGCTTATAAGCTACCTAATATTTTGTGATAGCAGCCCAAATAAGCAAAGATGCTTAGAGAAGGAAGGGAGAGAGAACCAAGAGGTTTTTTTCACATGGAGAGTAAAATCAGCAAAGGTCTTGTATCAGGAGGGATCAAGGAGTGTCTTAGAATTGGAGTGAAGGCCAGGGCAGCTGGTCCCTGAGGAATGAGAGGGAAGAGTGATGTGTGGTACAGCAAGAGATGCTAGCAGGGGTTCAAATGTGCAGGGTCTTTTAGGTCATATTATGGATTCTGTTTTATTTTTAGTTGATATTTTTGAGAAGTCACTAAAAGATTGTAAGAATAATAGGGTGGTGTTGGTGGCGACATTGGTTTATTTGCATTTTGAACTCTGGTTATAACATGACAAAGGCAGGAGGGGCAGGAATGGACCCCGAGACACCTTAGTGAGTTGGCTGCTGCCATAATCTAGGCGAGGGCTGATGGCACCTTGGGTTAGGAAGATAGTGTTAGAGAGGGCAAGACATTAATGGTATTGAGAAGGTAAAATTGATATATACTAGCTGTGGTTATTGTTGTCATTGTTATGATTCTTTTGCTGTGTAGTTAGACTATTGACATTTTTCCTTTTGAATTGAAACCAATTCCTTCTCCATGCTTAATGGAAAAACTTGATGCCAATGGGAACTCCCCTTTTCCAGATATTTATTTTTTGATAATGAAAAATCTTCCTTCAGTAAGTTGAGACTCTCTGGTAGTCTCTGAGAGGTCCAATAGCAGATCTCAAATTGCACCTAGCTCCTCAGTCTGCTTGTAGATTCCAGGCTTTCCAACAGAAACAGTGGGCCTCTGCCAGGGAGACCCAGGAGCAGCCTATCGGTCTATCTAATCATCTGTTCTCATAAGCTTTGCATGTTTTAGATCCAGATTCCCCATTATTTTTGGTGTTGAGGTATGAATTTTAAATTTCTTATTTTCTCCTATATTACTCGAAGAGTAAAAAAAATGCATACCACAGCATCTGCAATCTGATGGGTGGGGGCAATAGCTATGTCTCTATTCTTGGATACCTGACTCCTTTTAATTCTCATTTTCAGTCCCAACAGCTAGTGTGTGCACTTGAACTCATCTCTTCTTACTGATTGTACTCAAGTTTTTGCCCTAGAAAGATGAGGATAGAAGTATCTACATACTCACAAGGATATTTTGAGGTTAAAGCAGTATATGCATTTCTATAAACATCTGCATTCCAAATATTCATTTATTCTACAAATATTTATTAAGCATAAATTCCTGAAACCATTTAGTGAAGAAAACATACACACACACACACAAAACAAAACAGATCTGCTCTTCTAGTGTTTGTATTCTGATTGGGATGGTATAGAGTGGGATTCAGACTGCAATATCTCCCTGAGTTTCGGGCAGTTGGCCCCTGTCCTGGCCCTTGCTTGTACAAGGAATGCACTCTGGTCCTATCTGGCAAATCTCTCACTACTGGAAAAGGGGTCTGGATGGCCAAGGGAAGCCACTCACTTGCTCCTTTCCTGAGATCATGATCTAGGTAACTGGCACATTGAATTTCCTGCTCAAATACCCTCTAGCCCATACTTGTAGGGGGTGCATAGTCCTATTTTCTGGGCCCATTTGCGTAAAACAGAGTGTGCCACTGTTGTGCTTCCTGGTATGTCTTAGGAGTGGCCATGAGAATGGCTGTTTGTCTGTGGTGGGGGATGGAGATTGTAGATGAAACATGGATGAATGGGCTGGTGTGTCTCGTATGTGAACATGAGGCCCGTTCTTGTATGAATGTCAAGGTGGGAATAAAAAGGGGGTTGGCTATGGGTGAGAGTTGGTCCATCTTTCCCTTTTGCTATTATACTTTGAACCAGAACATTGAGGAGTCAAAAATTCTAAATTTGAATTAGAGTTTCATTGTTAATCCATTTTTGTCAAGGTAGGAAGAGGATGGAATATATTTTATTTAGCAATTTTATCACTTGATTTCTAAACTTCTAAATATTTAAACACATATTGGTGGGCCTTAAAAATCTTCAGATTTGTTATATTGGTGTCTAATCAATAGGCAAGCACATACTTGAAGGCAATCATTTCACACAGTGATAAATGCATGATTGAAATAAGACATGAAGATGTGATAGGGACCTCCAGAAATAGCAGCTTCTTTAGATTGGTTGCTGAAGGAAGTCCTCTTTGAACAAGTGACAGAGAAATGAGATGAATAAGAAAGCATTCATTAGAAAAATCTTGGGGTAGGACATTTCTGTCAAAGGAAAAAAGCAGTTGCAAAGACTCTAAAGAGAAGAACTTGGCACATCCAATAGAAAGAAAGCCAGCACAGTTGATGGATAGTGAACCCAAGTACCTAGAATAAGTTGGAGTTAGATGGGTCTGCAGGGGCCAGATTCTATAAGGCTGTGAAGATCGTGGTTTAGAATATGAATTGATTCCAAGTGTGGTGAAAGCCATTGGAATATTTTACACAGAGGAGCAGCATGATCTGATTTACATTTTACAATGATAAATGTTGCCACTCAGTGGCAAAGGAATTGCAGAGACATAGGAATGGAAGCAGGAAAGTCATATACAAGGCTATTGCAGTGGTCCAAGGTTAATGTTGATAATGGCTTAGACTATGTTCCAGACACTGTGCTGGGCATTCAGTGTGAAAATACTGTGACTGAAAGTGTATTACGAACTATTATATTGAGCTCTATGGAAACCTCTAGCACTTAATCACATGTTGAATTCCTTTTGTGACAGCATGATTTAGCCCATCCCGTAGCAAACCATTTTTTCAATAGTCTCTCTCTTTCAGATGAGCCCCCCATCCTGTGATACAACAGCATCAGAAAATCAAATCAAATTATTTTAAACACTGTTTGAAGGTGAAACATAGAGAACTGAAGTGGAGGCTCAGACTGGATTCTGTAATGGCTTACTTGTTAATAGCTGATAACAGAAAATAATTATGAAGGAACAGGAAAGAGTATGAGGAAATAGCACAGTCAAATTTACTCCAGTTGCATGTCAGATGGAATTAGAACTGAAATATTTGGCTTATTCACAAAACTATGGTGTATCATGTGAGGCCTTTGCATAATGAATGACTAAGCAATGTTTTCAGCTTGTGCTGCTGAATTATTCAAATGTATGGGGAGTTTACAAATGCCAGAAAGTTCAGTTTATCTAACAAGTATTTCCTGAAAACTCCCTGTGTGTAGTCTGGAACAGGGAATACAGAGGAAATTCTAGTTCTTGACTTCTTGAACTCCACAATTTATTAAAGCCTTTGATTCTTGAAACTTTTTAGCCTGCTTTTATATTTTTAGAAAATTCACAATTTTGTTTTAATTTGCTCACTTTGTCTTACTTAATATTATCATTTTTAGATTGCAAGCTTTCAGAAAAAGGAGTCTTTGACAATTGTAGTAGTCTCTTCTTTAACACAAGCCCATTCCTATGGCTGTCTTTAACATTTAGTGAAATTGTTATTCACCTCAAATTCTTTTTCTTGAGAGCAAATTGCTCGCTAGGTTATTTTAATGTTCCAATCATCATGAAATGTAATTAAACTGCCTCTTGGCTTTTCCTTTGTCCAAAGTAGCCAGTTACCATTAAACTAGGTCTTGATTCTGTGACTGAATAATAGCAAAGTACTTTCTTTGATAAAAGGAATGATGTCTGCCAAGTAGGTGTCATTTAAAAATAACAATATACATTTTTTTTTTGCAGTGTCAGTTCCATTGTACTTATGATAGCCCTGTTAGAACCTACAATTCTGATTGCTTTGAAATTATTTTTTCTTTGACGTTTTTAGACTTCCACAAAAGTTCTATTTCCAAATTGCTTTTGTAAAAGCAACTTCCTGAGGGACCATGTTGTCACTAATAATATTAATGATAATTAATATATATAATATTAATATATAATACTAATCAGGTGAAGGTATTTATACACATTATCTTATGTAAGCATAACATAGATTTTGTATACTGCATTTTATAAAACTTACCTTATTTGTTTACTCTCTTCAAAAAAAATCTCCACTAGAATGTAAACTCTAGGAAGTCAGGGATTCTACCTGCCTGCTTTTGTATTATATTCCAGTAGCTTATGTGATGCTCCATCCATAGGCAATGCTCAATAAACATGTAACTGACTTTCTAAATGTGTCACACTCAGAGATTAAGTGGCTTGCCCAAGGTCACACAACTAGCATAGATTTGTATTACACCAAAGACTTCTCTTTAGTTAGCTTTATATATAGTTTCAAGGGAAAGTTCATAGCTCTGCTGGGATTGGATATCAGGAATTCCTTATGCCATTTAGAGTTACCTAATAATGGTGGAGCTAAAGATCTTTACTATACTATATATTATAATATATACTATACTATATATTATCTTATTTGGGAGAAGTTTTTATTCTCAGATAAATACATAGAATCAGACTCTTATTAAACATAAATAGCACACTGTGAAGCTTTTTCTTCTTACTATAGTAGTATTTTCCCATCGTATTCCAATTTAGTCCTAACAGAAGTAACTGAACAATAAATGCAAAATTTCCCTTTCTCAAATAACCCATATAAAGTTATTAAATTTTTGTTATGCTGTCAGATTAAAGTCTTCTTGTCCTACACTAAGTGAGTTTAGAAGTTGTAAATTCTCCTTTCCAGGGAAATCATTGGTATTGCCATCATTGTTCTAATGATAAAGCTTGGGTGATTTTATATTTCTTGCTGAAGTGAGTTCCAGCTTCTCTTCTGAGCATACAAATTGTTTCCTTTTCTAACACTCTTCCAAACATTGATACTCAATTACATATTCTGGTCTCATTTCCAGACAATTTTACAGATACCCTATAATGCAATTATTCTGGTCTAGTAAAGACCTTCCTCCATGAAAGGGTCAGGAAGAAAAAAATGAGTCCATCAAATATAAATCCTATGGTCATTTTTATAATATATGGCATGGTATTGGTATAATCCATTACCGTACCCCTCCAAACATATCAATTCTTCTTTTCATTAAATAATTTGCTCATTCAGAGTCCATCTTGGGTAGGCACCATGGAATTTCCTTCTTTCTTTGAAAGTTTTCTCTTTTTATCAATTCCCTGGTTCTTGAGTCCTCTTCCACCTCCTTGGAGCTCCCACTATTCCATACTGGAGAGGTACTTCCTGAACTCTAAACCCCACATGTTCTGGGAAAGAAGTTTAAGCTCTTGGTATTCTTTGGAGTGAAACATTGAGCATAAACAAACTTCTCTTTCTATGATAAGAGTTTTTCACAAGATAACTACCATGAAGGATCTAAAGGCCATGAAAAGGGCCTTACATCTAAGAATGTAAGGGTCATGAAAATACACGTACCATGTGAGCTGGACCTTGTTAGCTCATGATAGAAGTCCTGGGCCTTAGTAAGTGCTCAAGAAATATTGTTAAATGTATGTTTTCCCCTCTGCTCTGTTTTTACCAATACTTATTGAGGGGCGAGAATGTAGGGAGATGTGAAGCAAAAAAGTCTGGGAGAAGGAATGAAATTTTCCTGCTGCAAATAAAAATGAGAGGACCTGAATTTTTAATGTCCCCTCAGTGTTGCAAAACTGCTACTTGTGTTAGGACCTCTCTTATTATTTCTTCAAATCGAGAATAAGGAATTAGACCTGTCACAGTATCATTTTGAAAGGACTTGTGTTTTCAGTGCAAGGAACCCAAGCCTCGTCTCCTGTTTGTTTTGTTTAGGGTAAATTCAATAGCTAAATATAGACAGCACCACAGGGACTTACCTGTGGGTATTTAAACATCTCGATAACAACCCTTGGTTACTTTTTCATTGAGAAAACTTTCAATAAATTCTCTTCCTTCTTGCAATGAGATTCATGCAACGTTTTTCTTTTGGTTTCTTGAAACACTTTGCAAAAGTAAAATATTTCCATCACTTTGGCATTATATGATTTAAGTTTTTCAATACACATTTAGTTTCCTTGCCTGGGAGCTTTCCAACTGTTCTCAGCACGTGTAGATAGAAGCAGGAGTTTGGCCTTCATCAGTAGAAGCTAAAATCAACCAATCCATCTAACTTCCCATCTAGATCTTCAGACAGCTTTTGCCAGTTTTCCTAATAAATTTACCTATTTATTACTTTTTCTTGAGGCTATTACATAATCAGGTTCAGCTGAAATATTTTTTTCAAGATGTAATGTCTGATCACATTCCTTTCTTACCTCTCCTGAATGTTGTCTGTCTTATCCTGTGACTTTTGCTGTATTTTGGGCTTGAACTTGAGATAATTTCTGTCTATATCTTATCTTCCGTATGTTCCAAGCTACTTAAGTACAGGGAATAATTATTTTGCATTTTTAAAATGTCTCCAATGTGTAGATATAATTGAGGGCCCATTAAATATTTTTTCAGAGCTTAAATTAGATAACTCAGCACAGCAAAGGAAGCAGGGCTAGGAGTTAGAAAATGTGGCATGAGGAGTCTTCATCTTAGTCCTGAAGCTCTGCATTTACCAGTTTAGAGATCTGATCCTGTTAGTCCAGGGGCTCTGGTTAAAAAGATGGTCCTCTTGTAAACTCATAACTTCTGCCTTGTTCCAAAACTAGTGGGGGTTGTAAAATATTGCTTAGCCTGTTCTTGTCTGAAGGGCACAAAATCTGTGTGTGTGTGTGTGTGTGTGTGTGTGTGTGTGTGTGTGTGTGTGTGTTGGACGATGAGCAACACCTGTGTCCATTGCAAGGCGTGGGGCTCACAACTGGCCATAACCATTACCTGGTTCTTCACAAATAGGCTGTGAATAACTCTAGAACTCTGACCTAACCCAGCATTTAGATTAAATTCTACATTCTTATCATATTCCACAATGAGTTCTATTATTTGTTCCTTATTTTATACCGCACGGGATCAGTTTCACTCAATGGGCTTGGAATATCTCAAGTTTGTACATTCTAAAAAAAGGAGTGACCCTTGACTGGCTCAGGAGAGATAACATTGAAATATCCTGCCTGATAAGAGCATCTTTATATACCTGGGGCCTTGGGCCACACAGATACAATGTGATTTACGGTGAGACATTGGCAATGTTGTATAAGTTTGACTTTGGAAGGGGCTGAAGATTGAGTAAGGTCAGTCACATAGGTGTCCCATGATTATGTGGTTGACTACAAATAAAAACCCTGCATGACAGGGCTCAGGTGTGTTTCTCTGGTTGGCAGTACTTCATGTGTGTTGTCACTCATCATTGCTGGGAGAATTAAGTGCTTTCTGTATGACTCCTTTGAGAGACGACAACTGGAAGCTTGTGCTTGGTCTCTCTTGGACTCTGCTTTATGTGCCCTTTTCTTTGCTTATTAATCTGTATCTTTTTGTTGTAATAAACAATAACCATGAGTATAACAGCTTTACTAAATTCTGTGGATACTTCTAGTAAGTCATTGAACCTGAGGGTGGTGTGGGGACTTCAATGTAATCTCTTATATTTCCAAGATGCCAGGGACAGGATATACCATGATGAGTGAAGCAGACATGAGCCCTTTCCTCAGAGGGTATATCAGCTGAGGAAGGAGGAGCCAAGTTACAAACAAGTAACCAGTAAACAGAAACATAAATACAAGTAAAAGTAGTCCAATAAGCAAAACAACACTGTGTAGTAGGAGAATCTGTATTTCTTGGGAGACCGAAAACTCTGTGAGAGGAACGGTGTGCTTCTGATTTACCATTTATCTTCAAAGCGTAACAAGTTCCTGGCAGGGAATAGACACTCAATAACATTTGTTGACCTAAATAAAATCAAATACCTACTCCCCTTTCCAGAGCTGGCTTTTTTTCTCTCTGAAATTTTCCTGAGAAAAGTGAATTGAATTTAGGATGGTAAATGCATAGGACACAGCTAGATTATACATTAAACAGGTTTTGTGTGTGTGTGTGTGTGTGTGTGTGTGTGTGTGTGTGTGTGTGTGTTTCCCCTCATAGAAGGCTCAGCTGATTTTTAAGAACAAAAATCTTCTCAGGTTTGATGATTTAGCTTTTAAAATTTTGTTGTTACTTCAATATTTAGCTGATAAAAGAATAAATAGAATACTAAGACAGATGCAAATACTTAATAGCATGAGTCCTAATATTAAATATGTAAAAGATTTATTGCATTTTGGAAATGACATAAAGTAGCATCAGATTTGCTTTGAACTCTAACAGTCAAAGTACCCTATATATTAAGTAATTTCTATGTTTTTTACTCATTATTAATGGATAATTTTGTGAAATCACTATCTTTTTAACAGGCTGAAACACACCATTTTTTTTATTCCTCTAAGATGTTTTCCAGCACTGGGCTCTGGATACTGTATGTGTGTTTATTGTACACATTTCAGAGCCCAGGCAAGTGTAAATACTAGTTATCTTTGTTTATTAATTCTTTTTTAAGAAACTAGACTTTACTGTCTTGTTTCAAATACCTTTCTGTAATATTGGGCCAAGTTAGCAGTTGCCAAATAAATGGTGTCATGTCAAAATTTAAATATTGTAATAATAGTAACATCATTTGTTATTTGGCAGTTAAAATATTATGACCACACATTCCCTTTGGTTGTGTTGATTGACCAGAGATAAATCTCCTTAAATTTCCTCTTCTTTTTAGAAGAGGAAACACTAACTACAAAATTTAGTGCTAACACTAAATACAAAATTGTTTGGTAGAGGTGGCAGTGATGGTCATGTATGTTGTGTGTGTGTGTGTGTGTGTGTGTGTTCGTGTGTGTTCGGCCTTATGCAATAAATGCTTTCTTCCATTTGTGTGTGTCAAAGAACAATAGTGATAGATTAATGAGAGATTCCTGGGATCTTTTTGTGTGAGATATTTGCCTGTGATTGTGGGTGGCTGTGGTGGGAGTAATGACAATTATTTTTAAAAATGATTTCTTTGTTATTTATGTTCTTAAAATGGAAATATTAATTTTTATCATTACATACACTTAGCATTTGAAGGTGGATAAATGACTTCAACATGACATAATAAGAAGAGTAGAAAGGGTTTTCAGGCAGCCAAAAGTTTTAAATCCCAACTTTAAGTCTGCCTACATAGTATTTTCTCTGGGAATATTTTCCTGATGTCTAGATTAAATTATGTCTCCATTTTTTTAAACTCCTAATGTACTTTGTATTTTTTCTTCATAAGATTTATCACATTACATTTATTTATTTATATGATATTTTAATTACTGATTTATTTATAATCTGACATTTGAAGGAAATAAAATGTCTCTTTTTCCTTTTTTTTTGCATATTACCTTCTTAATGCCTTAGAATCTATTACATAGTAAAGTAGGTATATCATATATATTTGTTAATTGAATGAATAAATGTAACCTATTCATAACATAGTTCAAGGGTAATAGAGTGGGAACTTGAGACAGATGTGACTTCAAATCTAGATTCCTCTTGAGTTAAGATGTACACCTTTTCTGAACCTTAAGTTATTTTTAATCTACAAAATTTGGATTGCAACTTACAGGTTGAACATCCCTAATCTTAAAATCAGAAATCTGAAATGCTCTGAAATCCGAATGAGCAGTGACATGTCACCACAAGTAAAATATTCCACACTTGATCTCATATGATGATCACAGTCCAATGCAGTCAAAACTTTCTTTTATGCACAAAATTATTAAAAATATTTTATAAAGTTCCCTTAAGGCTAAGGTATAAGGTGTACAAGAAATAAAAATAAATTTTTCATTCAGACTTGGGTCCCATTCCTAAAATACGCATTTGCAAATATTTCAAAATCCAAGAAAAAAAATGTCTGAAATCTGAAACTTCTGTTCCCAAGCATTTTGGATAAAGAATACTCAATCTGTACTTGAAATACATGAAATAAATAATATATAACATTCATCATAGTTCCTAGCACATTGTTGATGGGAAAAAAAGATAGCATTTTTATTTTCACCATTATGAAAAAATGAAAAAAGGCCTTAGAAAACTGGCATACAGTAGATATTAAATAAGATAATGTAATGAGGCTGCTAATTTTATTCTTCAACTAAATGGTAGATATATAAAATAAATATATATTTTCAGATATGCTTTAAATACCTTTTTTATATTTTATTTCCAATAAATAAGTGTTTTTGTTCTTTTCTTTCCAAAAATATTAAGAAGAAATACATGTAATTTGAAAATATCCTGTGACTGGTGATTGGCACAGACTCAAGTAGAATAAGTTCTCCTAGGATGACCTTATTCTACTCGAATAAGTCACACATGCTATTTTATGCTTTCATTCAGGTGAGTGACACCCCTACAGTTTGAACATTTAGAAGGTATAAGAAAAAGGCTACATTGAACTTTGAAAACAAATCACAGTGTTAACATAAATTGTTCATGCTTCAAACAATACTGCTTTCTCATAGGCATTAAACAGAGCAATATTGATGGTAAAGGTGGAGGTTTACTGAGAATAGGTATATAAAACTTTATGCTAACACTTATGGGTATGAGCAAGTGAATAAAAATGTCTTAAAATATCTAGCAAAAAATTCAGGATGCTTATTTATAATAATTTTACTTCCAGAAAATTGACCGACATGCAAGATTTTATGTTAAAAATATCAGGGAAAGAAAAATAGTCTGATGGCTAAAGAGAAAATGTTTCCATTAATGGGCCAAGTTACACTGCAATAGATCAATCTCATATATTACATAAAGATTAATCCCATGTATTACATAAAGACCGCAGAGTCTTTATGTAAATGATTTCTCATACCTGGAATTCACTGGCCTCCAAAGTTAATGTTGTAGTAAATATTTTAATTACAATTAAAAAGAACGTAAAGTGAAAGCATCAGGAACTAAGTTGAGCTATTGGGTCATAGGCTGTTTCTAGAGGATCACATTAGTCAGTCATTTCAGGAAAAGAAATAAAAATCCATCAATCCATCAACAATTTGTAAAAACTGTTAGGCAGCTTATTGAAATTGGTCACTTCTATGTGGATGGCCACACTAGTATCCTTTTATTGACTTAGCATGGTTAGGAATGGTGAGTGCAATAATTGTTAAATTATTATGAAATGAATTTACTTAGTCTGGGTTTCTACACAGCAGTAAGTGGTAAATCACCTGCACTCTCTGAATGTGTTTCTGCTAGAGAGGAACAGGTTCCTATAGGCATCCCAATTTGGGCCATCGGAGAAGACTGGGCAGAAAGTGAGAAGATCCCAATTCAGTCGGGAAGTAAGGGCTTATGGAAGAGGTGAGGCAAAGAGGATTTGAAATGATGCGCAAGTTCTGATCCTACAGTACTTTTATTGAAAAGAACAAATAGTTTTCTGTTCTATGTAGCTTGATGTCAATGTACTGTGAGGCAGAGTTTTCTGCCAACTGTTGACACCAGAGCAGAAATGTATGCTTGTATTACACATTAAGATATTGTTTTGCTTCTAGAATGTATTAGCTAAGCTTTTGAATATGATGAAAAAGACATTATATATTGTTTGGAGGGAGATAAAAATTAAATGGTTGAAAACATTCCCTCATGTATGCTAGCCAATAAATATAAAGAATGCCATGCCATATAGAAGTCATGGTAGGCCATGGGAAGAACTTTATTTTTTTGTTTTTTATTTTTTTTTATTTTATTTTAGCATATTATGGGGGTACAAGTCTTAAGGTTACTTATATTGCCCATGCCTCCCCTCCCCCCTCAAGTAAGAGCTTCACTTTAAAACAGAAACAAAACAAAACAGAAAGATAAACAGAAAAATAAATAAATAAACAGAAAAATTCCAGGTCATTAAACACCGGAATTCTTTTGACTGTAGGACACAGAAACCAGGTCAAAATTAGCTTAATAACGATGGGAAATATATTGTGCTCTGTATCTGGGCAGTACACGGTGTGAGACTGACTTAATCACATTTTAGTCCAAAGGCTTAACCAATGTCATGAGCATTTTTTCTTTTCTATGTTCTAGTCTCTCAATTTTGATATCTTCTATATGTTGTCAACATTGTCAGCTTTTCAAATGGTCTTTCTTTAAGCAGTCAGCATAACAGTAGCTAGCAGCTCTAGCCTCACTTTGACCTTCATACTTTCAGTTCACATAACATTCAATTTCTTAATAAAAGAAAACATTTATTATCAAATTACCTTTGGAGGACAAAGAATTTCAGCTACAACTTAGAATTCACTATTAATAATAGAATTTTCTTACCTAGTGTCCACAAATGACCACAGGAACTCTTCCATGTATCTCCAGACTACGCACCATGACTGACAGCCTCAGGACACTCTGCATCCACAGTTTTGTGAAAATCACATGGACTAAAGGAGAGATGTTGAAATAAAACAACATATGTTCTCTACAAGGCCTCTGCTGAAAGAAGTTTAGGGTAGACTAGGAGAGAAAATATATATCCAGTGAGTATGCTTTTGTTTGATTAATG
This sequence comes from Mirza zaza, assembly GCA_008750895.1. Lineage (NCBI taxonomy): Eukaryota > Metazoa > Chordata > Mammalia > Primates > Cheirogaleidae > Mirza > Mirza zaza. The sequence goes on from VSMD01082450.1 coordinate 18,313, forward strand.
GAAAATAATAAACTGTGTTCACCTATAAGGGTATAAAGCCACACATTGAACTAATCAAGGCCGTAAGGGTTATATTAAGAAAGCTTCCTAGAATATCATAGACTATCTTAAAATACTATATGTTAAAGTACAAAGGGACCCCAGTCTAATGTTTTCATTTTACAGAGAAGAAAAACTGAGATTGAGAGAAAAGAAGTGACTTTCTCAAGGATGTATATTAACATACACCCACACACATATGTATACACACACATATATATATAATGTAATGTCTTTTGGATTTGGATGCGTATTGAGGAAGGGTGAGAAAGCATGGAGGTATCAGTCAGTAAACAAACTTGTAGAAGTGAGTGAAATTAACTTTACATTTAGTGAGACTCATAAAATGGTGAGAGACTAAAGATAAAATATATACTCAATGCTTACAAAACAGTGTTAAGTATTTTTAGTTTTTGTTTTTAAATTGATATGAATAATTTTCTCATTATAAAATTAGTGAAGACATGCTACCGAAGATTATAAAATTCTGAATATTCAGGAAAGCAAAAATAAAATAAATCTACCATCATTGATTCTTGATTGTTATTGGCATCTTGGTAAGTATCACTAGACCCAGTTGCAATTATTATGAATTATATATACATACAGAATATGTTAAATACAAATATATATAAACAGATGTGTGAGCTATATGTGAATATAGTTTTTCAATGAATAGTTTTTTTATGGTTACTTTGCTATTATAAACAGAGTTTCAAGAACATTTTTAAAGTGATTCTTTATGTAAATTCTTAATTATCCCATAAGAAAAAATTTTTAAAGTAAAATTTCCATGACAGAGTAAATTATTTCAGAGTCCAGTTTTATGTTTAAGTAAAGTTGAAAGTAGGTGAAATATCTTTATAGCCTTCTTTAAAAAATAAAAAGAAAAGCCAGTCCAATCCATTTATTTTTATTATAAAAGCAACCAGTCATCTCTTTAGCAGCTATGGTCCGATAACGTTTATGTCTTGCTCAAGGGTAATCAACAGAAATGTTATCTCTGAAATTAATTAATATCCCATTGAGAACACATTTTATAGTGGGTCTGGTGGATTTTAATGCAGCTAATGACCTTTTTCATTTGTCAAAATTTATTTATGGTTTTGAAATGTAAAATCATTTCATAGTACATTCAGCCAATAAAACAGTAAAGCTGGTATTTAATAGATGTTAAATAATACTTGAAGTCTCCTATAAATATGTATTCCTCAGATTGTTATTCAGTTATTCAAATACTTCTTTTAGTGATTTTAGTTAGTATTTTGAATAATTACATTTAAAAATTACTAAACATTGGACATTTTTGAAAATTCACTGCCTAGTACATTGTTTTACACATGACAGGTTTTTAATACATATTTGAATGAATGAATGAATGAATGAGTGAACTGGGACTATCACAATTTCACATTCACAAATTTTATACTTAAATTATATATTATATAATTTCCATTCAAAATTTATGAATTGGTGGACTAGGCTCCGACGTACTAGACTTAAAATTGTAAATATTTATTATCCTGGCAGCATACAATAAAAGAAGTATTTGACCCATTGTATATCTGAATTTGCTGCTATTTAACAGTAAAAGTGTATGTATGTATGTGTGTGCATATATATGTATATGCACACATACTTTTGACACATAAAGTAACCAGATAAAAGGCATAGAATCATGCCTACTGAAAAAATTATTGCTAAATAATTTTATATTTTCTTTTTGAGTGTCTGTTTCAGATACCAACTAGACTCAATCTCAACAGAGCCTCTCCTTCAGGAATCCAAGACATTTTATAATAATGTTCTTAGGAGGACAAAACCATAAAACACATAGATTCTTGTATGAAAGTACATATAATGAAAAAGAAAATGATCTAACCTATGAGTGCACTCTAACGCCAATTCCCACTGTTTGGAAAACAGGCACAATTACTTCAAGGTGTATGAAAGACCCCTAAGAGGAATGTGAATTCATCTCTTGCATTTGGGTCTATTTCCAAGTCCAATACCTTATATTTACAAATTGTTTTAAATGCTAGGTTAATTAGCTTTACTTGATTAGCATATGGCTTCTGAGAGTCTGAAACCTAAAACAGCTAAAAATGCCAATAAGCTTTGCTCAGAGAGCTCTTTTGTTTCAGGACCATGGACAACAGGCACTCCCCCCGCCACACACACACACACACACACACTCTCACCACTGCCCAACCAGCCAGCTCATATATGTTTTCTCTAGATGGCAAAAGAGGGCACATAAATAGTGTGGTTGTAGTACTACAAATGTTCTAAATGATGAGAAATATTTCATGATATATGTTCTTCCTATAATGGATTGAAACAAGTATATGCATACTCTTTGGGCAGAACACATATATTTGCATTCCTGGACGTGCTCCATGAATGTATCAAAGTAAGCTATGAATATTTAAAAGTAATATTGTATAGTTAAAAGCCCAAGTTTTTTAGTCAGATTTGGGTTTATGTTAGCTTCTGCTACTTGGTAATAATATGACTTTGGAAATGGTATTTACTCTCTTTGAACCTTAATTTCTTTACCCATAAGATAATGATAGTGATGCTTACTTTGTAAAGTTGTCAAAATTAGAAAGCATACCTATATCTCCTCACTATATGATAATTCCTTGAACTAAGTTTGTTAATTTGAGTGAGTAATGTTATGTAGATATTTTTTACATTCAGAGAGGTCTTTTTCTGAACTTTTGAAATTATATTTTTGAGAGATAATTTTTTTTATATTTTATAAAAATTAAATAAGTAAAATATGTACTTTGTAATAAGAATAAATTTTTAAAAATCTAATCATTTGCCACACAGGCTAAGGTAACTGATATGAACAGTTTGATAAATATTTCTTACCATACATTTTCTATTCTTAAGAAGGTTTATGCACACATTATAGGATGATTTTTGCTCATCTTGTAAAACAGAATTATTCTCTAATTTCCTCTTTCACTTAACAATGTACTTGAATATTTTTTATATTAATATCCATAGCATATTTTTTCATAGCTGCATTATGTCTTACACTATAAAACTTATTCAACTATTCCTTTGTTGGAGAATGAACAGTTTTCATTTTCTATTTCAAGCACTGCTGCTATAAATCATAATCAGATCACATTAAATGCTTTTCCATTTTGTCAAAACAAAATCAAGTCACTAAAGCCTGGAGGGAAAAGTATCTTTAATGTGCTATTGCTTATGGCTATTATATTAACAACACCCTTATTTTCAGCAGTGACCATTAGAGTTAATGATGTTGCTGAATTACAATGAGTTTTTGGTAGATGAATCCCTATCAAGTAGATAGCTCAATCAGAACATAAAGTTTATTAATCAAATTCACATATACTGCTTTAATCAAATAATTATGGGATTAGAGCTTTTAATTCTTAAGGATATTATTAAATATGATTGTTTGGAATGAGTATTAATGAGTGCTCTTTGTTAATTAAGCTTATTTAAAGGTAAATATGCATGAGCATATTATAATTATTATCATATTAAATGACATAAATGCAATCAGTGTCAAAGGTATAGAAGAAAGTTGTTTCTCATTTGTATGTATTATGCATGCTGTAATATTTTATGTATAATGTTTATGTGTTATATATGCTGATATTTTTATGTATGTTGTTTTGCCATTTAGTTTTATAATGTATTGCAGAAAAATGTTAGGATTTAACAATAAAATTTTGTTTGTCAGCTGTGACAGACCTCTGCTTGACAGTTGATGAATGTTGTAGATGAGAATGGAATGAATGATCGTTGGATTCACAGGAAGAGCCTCACTTAAGGACACAAAATTCTCACTGTTAGTTTCTACAAGTCACTCCTTCTTTGTAACATTACAGACCAGGAAAGGACTTTAGAAATTGATAAACAGCTTTACTAAGGTGTAATTGACATACAATAAACATCATATATTTAAAGTGCATAGTTTGAGAAATGTTTCTCATATGTATGAAAACATAACTGAACTAATGCTGACAAACCTATACATTACCCCCGAAAGTTTCTTTGTGCACTTTTGTAATCCTTTCTTTGTCCCTTCCAGACCTTCTTACCTTAGGTAACCACCGATCTGCTTTCTTTAATTATAGATTTGTTTGAATTTTCTATAATTTTATATAAATGGAATAATACATTATATAATTATATTTTCTGCATTTTTTTACTCTGCACAATTATTTTGAATTTCATACAGTTTTTGCATGTACTTAGAATGAATTCCTTTATTTTGCTAAGTAGTATTTCATTGTATGCGTGTATCAAACTTTGTTTCTTCTTTCACATGGCAATAGATAATGGGTTATTACCAATATTTGCCTATTACAAATAAAGCTGCCATGATCATTTGTATACTTGTTTTTGCATGAATATAATTTCAATTCTCATGGCTATGGAATATCAAGATATATAATACCAGCTGGGAGAATGTTTCATTTTTACAGAAACTATCAAACTAGTTTGATTCTGTAGATGCATTTTGCATTCCTATTAAACAGTGTATGAGAGTTGTAATTGCTTCAAATTCTTGCCAACACTTGATATGATCAGTCTTTCATTTCATCAAATCTAATAGGTGTGTAATGGTATCTTATTATGGTTTTAATTTGCATTTCTATCATGAATAAAGATTTTTAAGTATCTTTATATGTGCTGTTTGTCATCTGTGTATTTTTCAATAGAATTTTTTGCCCAATTTTTTAATGAAGTTGTTTGTTATTGTTGAATTTTGAGAGTTCTTTATATATTCTAAAAAAAAGTTCTTTATGAGATACATGATTTGAAAATACTTTCTCCCAGGGTGTGGTTTGATGTTTCTTTATTATTATTGTTATTATTTATTTTGGCATATTATGGGGGTACAGATTTTAAGGTTTCAACAAATGCCCTTTCTCCCCCTCCCCCCACAAGTCTGAGTTTCCAGCATGACCATCCCCCAGATGGTGCACATCTCACTCATTATGTATGTATATACCCTCCCCTCACCCCTCCCACCTGCCCAATACTCTATTACTGTAGTACCTATGTGTCCACTTAGGTGCTGCTCAGTTAATACCAGTTTGCTGGTGAGTATATGTGGTGCTTGTTTTTCCATTCTTGGGATACAGTGTCTTTTGAATTCATTTGGGATTGGTTCCAGGAATCTCTCAGATACCTAAATCCATGAATGCTTAGGTCCCTTATATAAAATGGTATAGTGTTTGCATATAACCTATGCACATCCTCCAGTATGCTTTAAATCAGCGGTCCCTTTTTGGCACCAGGGACCGGTTTCATGGAAGACAATTCTACGGATGGGGATGTGGGGAATGGTCTCCTGATAATTCAAGTGCACCACATTTATTACATTTGCAGCCGCTTCCCAGAACTAGCATCGCTGTCTCAGCTGCAGCCCATATCATTAGGCATGAGATTCTCATAAGGAGCGCACACCCCAGATCCCTCGCATGCACACTTTACAACAGGATTCTGCTCCTTTGAGAATGCAACGCTGCCACTGATCTGACAGGAGGCGGAGCTCAGACGATGATGCCGGGGATGGGGAGCAGCAGCAAATAACGGAGGAAGCTTCCCTCACTTGCCTGCTGGGCACCTCCTGCTGTGCGGGGTGTGTATAGGGGGCTGCCCAACAGGCCATTGGCTGATACCGGTCTGTATCCCGGGGATTGGGAGCTGCAGCTTTAAATCATCTCTAGGTTACTTATAACACGTAATATACTGTAAGTGCTACATAAAGAGCTTTTATACTGTATTTAGAGAATAATGACAGGGAAAAAGTCTGTACATGTTCAGGACAGATGCAACCATCTATTTTTTTTTTTTCTAGTATGTTTGATCCACAGTTGGTTGAATCCATGGATGTGGAACCCATGGATACAGATGACTGACTGTACATGTATTCTACTTGGGATCCTGTTTATCTGGAGACTCCCGAGTAACAGAATTCCTAAGTATTAAGTTTTTAATGTGAACATAAATAGTATGATAAATGCCAATTTCTGATTTTTAATTCCTACTATACAGAAACACAATGGGTTTTCCTACATTTATCTTGTATCTCTACTAACTTCACTTATTAGGTCTGGTACCTTTTTTGTAGAATAAATAGAATTTTTGCAGATGGTCATGTTCTCTACAAATAAAAATAATGAATTCTTTTCTAATCTAATCTGGATGTGTTTTATTTATTTTTCTTGCTTTTTTTTTTTTTTTGGTGACAAGAGCCTCCAGAATAATGGAGAAAAGAAGCAGTAAAAGCATATACCTTTGTTGTGTTTCTGCTGTTGGGAGGAGACCCATGAAGATATGAACTTTGTTTTGTTTGTCCTGTAACTAAATGCCTGACACTTAGTAGTTGCTAAAATATTTAATACATGAATGAATGAACACACCATAAACTATACCGAGTATCTTATGTGGATTAACTCATTTAATATTCACAGCAATACCTTGATATACAAACTCATTTTATTTTTATTGCACACATCAAAAAAATAGGAAATGAACACTTTAAGTACTTTTCCCAACTAGTTGAGCCATGGTATAATAATTTGACATTTGACACAGTTGGACATACAACTAAAAGCATTTTCTCTTCTTTTCTATTACCTACAAAATTATTATTTTCAACTGATACAATCTCTACCTTCATACTTACTCCAAGAGTAAACTCACTGCATATAAACAGTGTCTACAATAAAATTGGGACAATTCTGCAAGCATGGCAACCTGACAATAGCTCCCTTGCATCTATTCCAACTTTAGGTTTCTCATGTTTCCTAAGTTAAATAGTTGATGGGGTTGATGGATGAACAAGAAGCCTCAGTCTTTGGTAGGGTACAGTAGTAGAAAGAATAAGAAAACTGGTGTAAAAATTTCTTTCATGATATTGAGGAGTATATAGAAAATAGCAATATGTATCTGGAGTTGAGAGCCAAACATTAGAGGACTTAGTGTGGGAAATGGTGGATATCTGAGATCTAGCGATCAGATTAATACTGACCTCATGTAAGTGGGTCAGAACCCTATTAATCCCCAAAGCATCTGGGGACTTGAATGGATGAGTACAGCTTGAAGAGTTCTGGGGAGACAAGGGTACAGAAAAACTTTGCATCTATGCCTCAATAGGAAACTGACAGTCTGCCAGCATTGACTTTCCCAGGATATTGACCACTTTGCATCTACCACCTATAGCACTTTGGCTTTGTTGGTTTCTCCAATAAACAGACCATGGTTTTAGTGAGCTAAACAAGTAACATCTAACTATGCCCAGGAATCAGAGAGAGAATTAGAAAGACTTAGAGGAGAACACTATGTACAATTCTATGGCAACAAAATTGAAAACCAGAAGGAAACAGATGATTTTCCATAAAAATAAATGTAAATCATCAAAAATTTACAAAAGTGGAAAACATAAATATATTGCCACAAATAAAGAGCAAAAGTAATATTTACAATTGATGAATAATTGGGACATGATAGATTTACCACTAGGTTTTAGCTTTGATTTTACTTTGGTTTAAAGAACAGATTATTCCAATGGCATAGGAAAAAAGGATTGTTTTCCATTCAATTTTTGTGAAGTAATATTGCTTTAATAACTACAAAAATAATACAAAAATAAAACTATAGACTATTTTTGCCTCTAAATGTCGAGCAAAATTCTTGGCAAAATTTTAGAAAATAACTCAGGAATGTGTTAAAAATGCGTTATTACAAAGTAATAACGCTTGTTTAAGGAGTGGAAGTTTATTCTGATACACAGAAATATATAATTATAATACATTATTATAATACATAACTTTCTAAAATAGAAAATTCATGTCAATAGTGAAAATGTATTTGACAAAATTTTACAGCCGATTTCTCAACATACAATCTTCTATTTAAATAAAATATCCAATAAAAGCTCAAAGGGTGGTGGTGTTCACCAGGGATTCAGAGGTTGGGGGGGTAGACCCACATCTGAGGGATGTGATGTGCATTGTGGAGGGGAAGGGCACACCTAACCCTTGCTAGGGAGAGGCAAAGATATAAAATGTAACCAAAATGTTAAAAAAAAAAATTCTCAGGTGTTGGGCAAATGGGAGGGGAGCGGAGGGGATAGGTATTTACATACATAGTAAGTGCGATGGCCACTGTCTGGGGGATGGACACGCTTGAAGTTCTGACTCCAGGGGGGAGGAGATGCAAGGGCAATGTACGTAACCTTAAAGTTGTACCCCCATAATATGCTGAAATAAAAAAAGAACACTAATAAGATACAATTTAGACTCTTTTTCAAAATTAACACCACAGTATATATACAGTTAGATCATGGTAGTTGTGGAGCACATTTCATAGTGAGTTTGAAGTGTTTTAATAAACTTAACCACTTTTACATTTTTTAAGTATTTGAAATTCTGAAAAGGTTAAATTTATAAAGAATTTTAATATAAAATTAAATCGATGCTGTTAAAAAGTAAGACTACTTGAATTAAATTGGGAACTAAACAGGCATATATATTATCAACATTATTCATGCTATAAATTTCTTGAAAATTCAATAAGTCTGGAATAAACACTACGAAACCAGAATAACATGTTGTTTTTGTTAATGAATTACACTTCTATAAAATGCATGAAACCAAAAGAAGATTCTAAAGACTCCTAGAATTCATTGGAAAATTAATATAATGGGGAGAGGAAATAGAAACATAAATTAACACTCTTTCAACTCCAGAAATACTTAGAAAATATAGCTAAATTTATAATGGAAATAATTAACTACAGCAAAATTACACTGAAAAGTACTTAGTAATAAGTTCAGGAAAAAGAGACATGATTTATTTGAGAAAATCTTTCTGCAAGTCGTAAAACAAGATCTGAGTAAATGGAAAAGCAAATGATATTCTTAGCTGGGAAGGCTTCTTATAAAAAGGTCAATTGTCCCTAGATTAACATAAATTTAATGAAATTCCAATTAGAATACCACATAGGTTTTTACTTGTATAAGATGATCTTAAAATTTATGGGGAATCATAAATGCTTGCAAATACCTGAAGAACAACGACAGAATACACTATAAAGTCACTGCAACCAATTCCATATGGTCGTAGTATGTGAAGTAGGCAAATAAATCAATGCACATGAATATGTCCCAGCATATTTGAGAAAGGAACCATGATAAAATATGATAACCAAACTACCATATCATAGATGATAGTTTAATTTAGTATGGGAATAAGACAGTGGTGACATTTTTGGAATAGCTCTAAAAGAAAATGATAGTGGACCTTCCATGCCCTACTATGTTTAAAATTAAATTCCATAAGGATTAAAACTTAAAAAAAATAGAATAAAAGCAAAAATACATGGGAAATTATGTCTATAATCTCAGGCAGTGAGGGGCCTTTCTCACTGAAAGGTACAAACATAAAACTGCAGAGCAATACCAAGAGGAAAGATAAAAAATATTTCGAATAGAAAAAAATGGCATAGTGAGCATACTACTGATTATTTCAGACTAATACTAGAATTGAATGAAACCTAAAAATAAGAAAACATTGATAAAATCTTAAATATGAAATGAATATGGGAAAAAGATTCTCTCATATTTTGTTCCAAAAAAGTGAAAAAATGTTATTAATAGGGGTATGACTAAATATTTGAGTTGTTTAATGCAATATTATGTACTATTAAAAAAGATGAACTAAAGTTCTACTGTTAGGTCTATCTCAGTATTCCCTAGTCCTTGGTTCCCAGTGTCAAGAATGAGCACTGGTACCAAGTTGAGCCAATAACAGAGTGATCACAAATACAAAGCAATCCCACACAAACAGTATATTACAGAAAAGAAAGAAATTATACAAAGTGAAAATAAGGAAGGAAGCTACTAAACGTGAAAATACTTTCCAGAGAGAGGGGTCAGTCTCCACAAGTGGGGAAAGAACAAAGTTGAAGACTCCCAGGTGGTTTCCTTTTATTGACTGGGTCCAGGGAGGGCTTATAGTAGGTGTGGGATGGTACCAAATGATTATCAGGTGTTTTGCATTTTCCTGAAGTCCCTTCACCTGATTGGTCCCCGGCTTCTCCACCCATAGGAACCACCCTCCTGGCCTTCACCCACCACCTGCAGATTTGATACCTAATAACAATAAACCTAAAAATAAAAAACACTGATGAAATCTTAGAGATGAAATGAATGTAGGAAAAAGATACTCATATATTGTGTTGAAAAAAGTGAAAAAATGTTATTAATAGGGGTGTAGCTAAAAAATTTTGAGTTGTTTAATACAATATTATGTATCATTAAAAAGAACGAACTAAAGCTCTACCATTCAAATAATAGAGATTCCTCAAATTATCGTTTAATGAGAAAAGTGCAGAAATGTCTAATATATTACTTTATTTTAGTAGAACAATAACCAACACTGCCCTTTCTCCCCATTTTGCAGGAATATATTTGTATTAATATTTGGGAAACCTGAGTCATTCTTTTTAGAAACATTTATTCAGAGTCTACTATACACCACACACTGTTCTAGGGGCTGGGCAAAAGACACACTGGGCAGAAAAGTCTCTGCTCTGTTGGAGCTTATATTAAGTAGGGAGAGAATGACAACAAAAGAAACAAATATAGAGGATTCAAAGAATAACACAGGGATTAGGTGACAATGGCCTACGTAGGCAAACAGTTTGGAATTCATTCTCCATACAGGGGGAAGTCACTGAAAGGTTTTGTTCAGGGCAATGGCATGAATTGATTTCTTGTTGCAAAACGGTACTCTGGCTGCTCTTTGGAAAATGGGTTGTAGAAGAGGGAAGAGTAAAAGCAGTGGTTTATTTGGAGACTTTCCTGAGCAAGAGGTGAGGGTGCTTTGGATAAGGGTGGTAGCAGTGGAGATGGAGAGAAGTGGGCACATTGGAATTATTTTACAGGTAAAACAAACAGAGCTTGGTGGATGATTGCATGGAGAGATAAGAGTAAGCAAGGAATCTGGGATGACTTGTGGAATTTTTATCTGTACCACGGAGAAGATGGTGTATTTTTGTGCTGATGGTGAAAATTGGTAGAAGAGTGGATTTTATAAGTTGAACTATAGAGCTGATTTTTGGGAGTATTGAGTCTAAGATATTTATTACATATACAAGTGGAAATATCAAATAAACAGTTGAATAAATGGACATAGAGTACCTTGGACTGAGCTGGAGAAATAAACCTTAGAGACATCAGCAGCACATAATTGGTACTTACAGATGCAGCACTAGATAGAGAACCTGGGGAGAGAATGTAAATAAAGACAAAAACCCAAACCTGAGCTCCCATTGTTGATTGACATCACCGCTAAATTTGCTAAAACTTTGAACTTTTTTTAGTGTTAAATGTGGATGATTCGCTATACAAAAGAAGAGCTCAGTGAAAGTGTGTTAAGGTAGGCAATATTAATTATTGATAAATTCCATGTAGATGATTACTTGGTCTTCTGAATAATTAAGGACACACCGTAGGGCATGTGATTCCTTTTAATGCTAACATTAATCCTGCAGTCCTATTGTATCACGGTCGGTATTTCTCCATAATCAATGTATTAATTACCTTGTGATAATAAAATACATATATAAATGTAATATACTGATACTTCCTAGCATAGTGAAGTTTTAGAGATTGCAATTATTCAGGCCATATGACAATTTAGAGAGATTTCAGGCTTTGGAAAAATTTTTGGAATTTTAGGGACCATAAAATTTTAATGAAAAGATTCTCGAAGGTAGAAGATGCACTGTTTTCAATGGGGAGTAACTCAGAATGAGAAATGAAACTTCTTCTTTTTTTTTTTTTTCAGAATAGCTGGACTGATTTTCTTCAGCAGGCATGAAAAATAAATGGACACCTTTCCCTCTGGGTAGTCAGCTCTCTTAGTCTAATGGTCTGGCAGAGTTAAAGTTGTAGTTGTGTAACCCACACAGAAATTCTTCCCATGGAATACAGAGAGTACTTTAATTTATAGATTTGGGCATTTCCAAGCATAGTACTGTAATTGGAAAAGCCTTGGCTTCTGAGTCTTGAGGGAAAAGCAAGTAGACAAAACAGATTTCTAATATTAGGTAGAAATTTAAGTGAGATTAAAAACTTTCATCTGAGCTGCTTCATGAAAAAATTTTTTAGTACCTGAATTCTCAAAGTCTGGCTATCCTTTTCCTAAAAGTTGTGTTTTCCTTTTAAACATATTCATTAATAATTATGAGTTTTAATGGTAAGATAACTGCATGATTATTTTTTACTAATTAAAAAATTCAGACTGGTGGTTATTTGAATTTCCCTCAATTTAGAAAACTCTTTATAAGGTTACTTGAGATAATGCTCAATCCTCAGAGAACATTCTTTTTTTCAAGCATCTTAACATCCTAAATGAGCATGCCTTTATATACTGATAATTAGTAGAGTGAATTGTAAAATATTCATATTTATTTACCAAGAAAGAGATAAGACCTCTATCAGGTAGTTCTTCCTATCTTAGTTTGTAGTAGGTACTACATATAATGAAATTATAATTATTAAAAAAATTATACATATGGACATTTTAAAATCAGAACCTTTAAAAACTCTATTTGAGTTTTTAAAATCTCATCATAAAATTACAAGAATTTCTTTTGACAAATATTTAAAAAAAACTCTTTTTGGTGGAACAAATTTAGCAAGAAACATATATCTGGCTAAATATTGACAAGTCTTGTACATTTCATACCACCCCTCTGCCACATTCACATTCAACTTACTTGTGAAGAATAAGATCAACTGAATGCCTCATTGGTCAAAAAATACCTAACTGAGAATGCAACTGTTACATGCACAGTTAATTTTGTTTAATTTTAGTTCAACATGGATTGTATGTTTTGATCATGAATTTTTAGGATTTGGAAATCTGACTTAAGGTAAGATCTTTATTGATGATATCTCTTATATTTTAAAGAGAAAAAGTACCTACTCTATGCCCTCCATTCTGAAAAATTAATAAAAGGGAGGTTGATATTTTGGGTAAAAAAATTATCTCTAAAGTCCCCTAAGTAAAGTAGAGAGAAAAATAGTCATAAATCTTGTATGTTTAGTCCAGGGTTTAGTAATTTTGAAATTTTGGAATTCAGAACTAATACTTCTAAACTTATTTCTGTGATGTAAACTGTAAATTATTCTTCCTCACCCATACAGACACTGAGACCCAATCATGCTTCTATACCACCTTTGGAAGTACTCACAATCCTTTTGAACAGTCTTCTAGAAAACTGCTTCAATATCAGACCTGACACCTGAGATGAAATCTATCTTTCATCCTTATCCTAAGGCATAACCATGGGAAGAATAAAAATGAAAATGCATGGGAGTATAAAAAAGGTATTTTTTAAAAAAAGAAAACTATATCAGTGGAAAGAATTATTAAAGAAGATATAAAGAGAAAGTATAGGTTTGATATATGATGACTAACAACTTTGTTAGGTGTCATTGAGAAGATGGGAAATACTTTGCCTTCTTCTCTAGATTGTTAGGGGTAGAAAAAATTGTAGACATTATCTAGTCTAATTCTCATCAGTTCAAAAGAGGGAAAATTAGCATATAGATGATAAGTGACTTGGACAGTGTCATAAATATAGTTAATAGTGAATTTGATTCCAGCATCAAGTATAGTTTCACATCATTTAATGACAGAGATACATTCTGAGATACGTGTGATTAGATGATTTCATTATTGTGCCAACATCATGGAATGCACTTACACAAACCTAGATGGTATAGCCTACTGCACACCCAGTATATATGGTTTAGCCCATTGCTCCTAGGCTGTAAACCTGTATGGTATGTTACTGTTTAAATATTATAGGTAATTGTAATACAATAGTAAGTATTTTTATATCTAAACATAAATGTGCAGTAAAAATATGGTATTATCTATGAGATTAGTGTTGTATAGGTAGTCTGTCATTGACCAAAATGGTATGCATCACATGATTATATACAAACTCACTTACAGTGTGTTTCGAATCTGCAACTTCCTACAGTCTAGTCTATGTGGCCCTTTTCACTCCTTCATCTCCCTTCCCTTTGCACACACAACGTAGAAGAAGTCAAGAACAAAATAGACATCAAGACAGATCCACAGTGAAAGTGTTTTCTTCACTGATCCACATATGATTTTTGCCACATCTGCACTCCATGCTTTCTGACTACTAGATAAACATAAAAAAGGCCCATGACCTAAATGTAGTTTAGATGCATTTTGTTTATGTTATGTTTTAGAAACATTTTTAGAAATGTAAAAAAAAATCAAAAGATTTGGTAGCTCTGGACCCACATTCTCAAAGGTAGCAATCAGATGGGATTGGCTGAAGAATAGGCTAACACACGTCTCATAGGCTAACACTCACCACATCTTTGGTGAGATGTGAGGTCTCTATTTTGCCAAAGTTCTCACCATTCCCTTTTGTCTCTGACATCAATATTGAACGTAATTTGCCATCCATCATCAAACTTATACAGAAGATACATTTTTATCTTCTTTAGATCTCTGTCAAAAGATGGATGACAAAAATGTAGAGCAAGACGGCCATGCGATTTTTCTCCAATGGGACTCACTTGACTTCTTAACTTTCACTGTCTAGACCCTGTAAACATTTGCATTTATAACCATTGGACAGACTCTATTATGCCCATGTGACAGCAAAATACATTAGAAATTAGATGTAAAAACACAAAACCATGCAACCTTTCTTTATATACCAATATTGAAGAAAATAAGACATAACAGAATTGGTTAGCCATTTCTTTTATTCCTATTATTGCTCCAGGCACATAATAATGTTCTGTGCAATATTTCCCCTTAAGAAATGACTAAAAATACATCTCCTTGTGAAATCCAGTATTTATGATAAATCTAGTGAACTTTGTAACACCTCTAAATGTCAAAAGGTTTAGAAACATATGGCAAAGTCATTTCTCAGCAGCGGATGACTTCTACAGCACAAAAGTTTAAAACTACAATTAAGCCTGTGACTATTATCACATGGTTTTTTCAACAATAGAGGAGACCTATGGCTAAATCAATTTTCTCTTCACCAGAATGACCTGGTAGGCTATACATGGAACATCAGGTATTTCCTCTGTCCTCAACAGGTGCCATTCACTATGAATATGTATGTGTGAATTCTGGACAAACTTGGCAGGATTGATGGATTGATATACCAGCTATGGGTTAATAAAACCATTAAGAATAACTCTGGTCTTCTCATTGCTTGACTTTATATAGCTCTGGCATTGCTTTAAATGGCATCTTATTTATTTTCATGGAAATAATCTTACTAATTGATCTTAATATTTTAAGATCCAGAGACTATAAGTTCACTCCTAAACATGAAGAAAGCTAAATATGAAGAAAGCCTTTTTGACTCCTTTGTCATAAATGATAGTGTAGCTTATATTCCTGTTTAATCCTGCAGTCTCCACGGTGGCACATTTGACCTTTTCTATAAATTTTTCTCTGTCAAAGGATTTCTGATTTGAATCTCATTAAAAACATAATACTCAGTGTTATAATTCCATGAGAAAAGAAAATCCCAGTAGAACTGTTTTTAAAGTTAGGCAGTGAAATATGAGTATATCCTCTCAAATCCTTCATTTGGAGCAAAGATGAAAAAAATTGCACACATTTTCCCATTTTCTTTTTGTTGTTTCTTTTTCTAGTCAGTAAGTAGCAACAAAAAGAGGAATAATCAGCCATTTAAAAATATTTCTCTGGATTCTATTGTCAAATGTCCTTGGCAAGTTACAGATCATTTTTATTAAGAAGCATAGTCCAAAAACACTTCTGTTTCTCTGTAAAGGATAAAAAGCAATTGTAGAACTCTGTAAAGGCAGACAGTTGAATGTGGGGTTTAATATCTAATATTGTTACTGCCATCTTTCTACAAGCTGCTTTTCCTATTTCCTTTTCTTTTTGTCCCTTGCTCCTCCATATTTTATTATTTACAATTTAGCTATCCTGTTTTTTCCTTTTAGAATTATCAAATTATCATGAATTTGAATTTCAGCTATGTGACTTATGGTAAACTGTTTTTTCAGTGCATCCTTGATTTCTCATTTAAAAAATTGAAATAATAATAGTCATTTATGCTATTTTTTGGAAATAATTGATGCAAAGTGCTTAGCATAATGCTTTGCATATAATAATGACTCAATTAAAATATATTATGTAATTTTAAAAAAATTCGTGTTTTATGATTTCCTAGAGATAAGAGGTTGGGGGTATTGCTAAGAGCTGAGGAAATTCTCTCACTCCTATGAGAGAATGGTACCTGAAATGAAAGTGTGGTTTCTTCAATTTCATTTCTGAAAAGGATTTTGGTCAGTTAATATATAGTTCCATAACTTTCTGCTCAGTGAAATCTGAAATCTGGTCAGCATGGTATTTTCAGAACTAGAAGAAAATAAAATGAGATGACCCAGGACATGAAATAAATGCCCTAGGGGTATGTAGTACTTCTCTGAAATTTTTTATTTCTGAATCTCTTCTTGCTTAGAAACATTTTTCTTGTTGTTAAAAAAGGATCTAAGTTTTATAAGGAACATTGAGAGATTTCAAAATTAGAGTAGGTGAGAAATTGGATATCAGAACTAAATTGTTATGTTGGTAATAAAGTATAAACTCTAGTTAAGCTTTTATTTATTTGTGTGTTCTTAATATTTCTGAATCAACACTCAAAAATTAGAATATTTTACATAATGTATGGATTTTTGGCTAGTTTTAAAAATCAGATCTAATTTACCTTTTGAGATTGATAAGAATTGCTTTCCTGCTTCTAACACAAAGGCTGACACTGTCATAGGTGCTCCATAGATATTTGTTACACATGTTAAAAAATGGTTGTACTAGACAAAAAAAATGCAGACTGGTTGTGATTAAATGAATAATGCCAATAAGCCTTTTAGACAACCACAGAGGACGCAAGAGACGTAAGCAAGCAAATGATGTTTTTCTTTCCTTCTTGAAATAGATTTGCAAAATGATATACATATATACATATATCAATCATTAAGAAATGCCTATTTAATATCCTGGATTATTTTTATCCCAGAAACTTTATGTGGAACACTATAAGCTATAAGCTCCTGAAGTCTATCATAGTGACCTTCCCTCACTCTTATGAAATTGCATTCTTAAAATTTCTGGTGGCATCCTAATGGTCAAATCCAGCTCTCATGCTCTTTCACTTTTCTAGCATTTGATGTCTTCTATTCTATTCCAGTGGGGATTTTCTCCCCACTGGAATTTTACTAATATTTATTGAGAATTTTGCTTTGTGCCAAGCACTATTTTTTCCTTTGATGACTTAATTACTCTTCGTGATAACATCATGAAGGAAGTACTTGTTGTTCCCATTGTAAAGAGGGGAAAACTTGTACAAGGTCACTTAGCTAGTACATGGGAGCAACACAATGACATGGGTCTTCTCTGACTACTTTTGTGTGTCATTTTGTCAGCATGGTTGACTGATGAGCTTTCATTATCTGTCCTCTCCTTTAAAATGATGATAACTGCAAAACAAATAGTGATTACCCACATTCCATATGCCCCTTTCAAATTAGTGTTCTCTGATCATGTCTCATGGATTTCAAAATGAAAGCTATTTTTACTGATTTTGTTTAGCAATTAAGGCTTTTGATTACCTTTTGCCTCAAAAGAAGCTTAGAAGAATGTTTTTGAATATCTAATGGGATAGATGGTTTAACTTTTGATTACCTATTGCTTTTTAAATTCCATTGTAGTCATCAAATCTGACTTGTACTTAATTTCTTAATAGTACTCTCTCCAATTTAAATAATTTATTAATTTTTTTCTTTGTGGTCAAATATATGATCAAAATTTTAATGTTTCATGGATACTTATAGAGAAAATACACTTTTTTTCAGAGTACTGGGTTCAGTGTGAATTCTTACTTCATTTCTTTTATTGAGTTCTCTTATATCATTTTTTTTGTTTTCTAAATTCAAGAATGACAGAGATGTGTTAAAATATCTTGCTACTTTATCTATTTGTCCTTGTATAACTAGATGTTTTGTCTGTATGTATTGTGTTGCTATGATATTTAGCCCATAGATTAACCACAGTTATATCTTCACTATGTTACTATATTACTATTAGTTACTATACCACTGCATATTTAGCCATATCTATTATTTAATCCCAGCAGGATGCCCCAAATGCCTGACACATAGTTGATACTCCAATATTTGTTGTGTAAACGAATGACTACAAATTAGTTTACTGGTCCATTATTTTATTCAAGGGCAAGCACAAAGGCATAATTATAGATTATATCTCTCTGAAATTAACTTTTTGAAAACATCTTTAAGATAATCCACAATTTGTCATTAGAAAATTATCTAAATTTTTCAAAAATAAATACTTTCAGTCTATATTTATTCTATTTTCACAGACAAATTTTGTGTGAAGTATTTGTTTTGTTGTCCTGAATTCAAGTAGCTTAAGTTGTTATAATATTAACAGTCTTGGTTTATAACCCATGTTCAAAATGTCCAGTATAAAATTATTGTCCCAAATGTGAAGCAAAGTGCATATTTGTATTGCACTTTACTCTTTTACATTAAAATTTGATTTACTATTTTTAATTTTTTAAAATTAGTGTTGCTCAGTTCTCATGTGTAATGTTATTTGTATAAGAATTTATTTAGTAGAATTCAAACAATCAAGTATGCCTCATTCTATAAGCATAGGAATATTCCTTATTTCTCTGCTTGATATAGGTACAATTGGTGTCTCTGAATGTTGCTGTCAAATGGTTAGAAATGTCTTTGTAGACTTCTTTTACCTTATCAGCAAAAGAAAATGAAAAAGCTTTTAGTATATAGTCCTTTCCATGTTTTTTTATATTGTGATATTTTTTATTTTTTCTTGTGTATTTTATTCAAAAATAAAATGTTTACATTATTTGATATAAATAGCTTTGATTTAAAATATAATTATAAATATTGTTATAACTTTTTGATGAAATTGAACACATGTTAAAACAAAACAAAAATCCTCCAACAACTAACTTGCAATGGAGCAGTTGACCACGGCACCTGTAAACACTTTTACATCTATACTTACTAATATTTGTAGTTTAAAATTATCTACGTTCTTTTCATTTAAGCCAGAGGTCAACATATCTACTTTACCTTCTGAGAAGATTACAATTACCATTTCAGACTGATGGGTGTGATAGATACAAATCAGTAGTGAGAGATTTTGTTTGTGGACATGAGAATTGAGTGGGCCTTCAAAATCCTTCAAACACTTTTCTCACACAGACTTTATACTGTCTAAGAGTTCGAGTCCCAGGCTCAAACAATTGGATGTGTTGTGACTTATTTCTAGTCATTTCTCCTATAATGGATGTATGTTCCAGTTGTTTTTAAGTGTCATCACACAACCTTCCTTATGGGATTCAGGTATAACTTGGCCCTGCTTAATTTACTTCAACAGGAAGCTTTGGATTAGTCTGGTCCTCTGTAGCCCCATGTTTTTCTGTACATTCATTAATCATCAAGACTCACAATGTTGGGTTCTACAAAGAAATCATCATACTCTCCTTCCCACTGCCCTTCTTATTGGCAAGGAATCGAACTTTTATTCTTACACTTGTGAAAGCATATTATATCTTTAAAATTTCTAGAGACAGAGTTAACACTTTAAAAAAAAAAAAAAAACTAAAAGTGAGCTCAGAATGAACTCAAGGTTGTGATCCAGTGCTGAGAATCCACATATTTTTTTCACAAGGACCAAATTCATTTGAGAAAAGAGTATAATCATGTTTAGCCCAAATATAATAGTTCAAATGCAATTTTAATGAAGAAGAGCTATGGCCCAATTTCTTTCACCTGGACTCAGGGAATTGAACTATGGGGGTGAGTTTTAAGATTTGTAGGATCTTTTCTGTACATCTTTCTGTTTGTCTTCCTCTCTCTCTGTGTCTCATATATATATATATATATACCCATACATTTATGTATGCATATCTAATTAAATATATCTCCATATAAATATGTATATATTTATATGCATGTATGTCTATATATATACTTATATACATATGGATAGATACATATATTTATTTTAAATCAAAGTATATACTAGATACATGTATAAGTAAAAAATTCTGATAATCTTCATAGAATGGCAGTTTAATTAAGTAATCCAGGCAGTAGAATCTGAGTGTGAAATACTGCAGAGCCGAGCACTGCATTTGCTCCTGGTGAATTTTATTACTAAAGTCTTATGTCTTTTGTATTTACTACCCCTTTCCTTATCCATAAAAAGAGCTTTTTAATATCTGTCTTGCTTTAGTTCCATTTTGGCACCTTAAGGACAGAATCACATTTACAGCAAATGCTCAATAAAAGTGGTCACTATTATTATGTATGTTCTCTTGATATTCTGGAATGTGCTTAGAACATGAAACATAAATTTAAACTATCCTCTTCTTCTCAGATTTCTACTTCTTTGAGCCAATTTCATCTCAACATATTTCTGTCTTCCTTAATAATTGAGTGACAGTAGGACCAAAGGAGTTCTGCTCTTTGTAAAATAGAGTAGAACTAGAAAATAGAGGTGAATTGCCCCATTTTCTCTTTTTCCACTTTTAATTTTACCCCAAAGTTGAATCATCTTTCCAGGGTGATGTTCTCAGTCTGTGCTCAGCAAAGCTGAATATTCGAACATTTATGCTTGCTCCACTCAGTCCTCCTTTTGGACTTGGAGCATTCATTTTTGCCTTTAGAGACACCATACTTGGCATTGCTTTATCTCTTACCATGGCTCATTGGAAATTACGTGCTAGTGTTCTGTTCCATCTATAGTTAATAAAGGAAGAGAGTAAAGTTAACCTCTAAGAATTGATCCTCACGAGCCCTTCTCATTCCTATCATTTGTCCAAAAGCTTTTTTAGTCTACACTCGTAAGGGGGAAGGATTTCAGGTCTGTTTTGAAGTGACATTCACTTTTTCAGGTTTCCCTTTAGAGTGTAGAATGTTTGGATTGACAAAAAATTATTGGGTCAGCAAAAGATGCCACAAAAGTATTTGAAACAATATTTTAGAAATAGGGTGGAATTTTTTATAAGTCCTTATATTATAATTTATAATATATGATACAAAAATGAGTTCCAATTTTTAACAATTTGTTATGGCTAAAATCTAAATGCCGGATGCTATATTAAAACCACAGGGTTCTCACATGGTAATAATACTCACTGAGTTCTGGTGGGGTAGGGAGGGTAGGGGGTTGGGGAGAGTGGGGGGAAACCCACAGCTAATGGAAATGGGGCACACTGTATGGGGGAAGGACATGCTTGTAGCCCTGGCTTGGGCCCGGCAAATGCACTTCATGTAACCAAAATGTTTGTACTCCCATAATCTCCTGAAATAAAAAAAGAAAATGTAGTATAATTTACAATTACAAAAAGTGGGACATTGCATAATTCTCCCCACCAGAGACTGTAAAAAATTCTCATCATTTTCTCTCTTTTGATTAATCTCTAGCTTGCTAATGTAAAATAAATAAATAAATAAAATGATATTTTAATCTGAAGGACAAAAAAAAAAAAAAACAAAAACCAGCTATAGACACCTAGTTAATGTGTCTTTGTAACACAGAAATCTACTGCACTGTTCTCACTTAATCTAAGACATTAATGACCAGGAAAAAAATGACAGGAAGTGTGCACACTCCATGTTTGTTTTAGTTGTACTACAAACAGAACTGTGTGGTAAATGATCTATCTACTCAGCTGGGATAAGCCAGAAGCCATCTTTCTATTCGTATTATACAAAACCAGAAAGACGTAAGGTATAATTCTCAAATATAAGTATAAAAATCCTGTCTTTTAAGCTCTATCAAAAAATTCTGCTTTTTGACATCCAGTTCTAGTAGTAGGGTCCTTGGCATTCAGATTATTAATATTATACTGAGATACTAGAAGCATCATGACACCCCAGTTTCTAGATATTTCTATTTTAAATGGGCCACCAGCCAGTCTCAACCCCTGGACATAGGGCCTTTCACAAATTTATTTTGGGAAATATATTCAAATCCAGCCTGTCCTCTTTTTTCTCTATTAATAAGTACTCTTTTCAATTCAATTAACAAGACCTACATAGCACTTAAATGACTGACAGTGGAATTATTAACTACACTTTAACAGCTAAAGGCAGCATAGATTTCAGATGGGAACATTTTTACAGCTGTTCTCCAATGCTTGATGGTCACTTCATCTCACGTCATCTTTTTTGAGTTAAGGTAACAATTTTATTCCGTGTAGGAGGAAATTTGCTGTGGTTCACTTATAAGGAATCAAGCAACATCTGCAATATGGTACAGCTAGATTAGTAAACCTGTAATTTAGGACTGAAAATATCGATTGCATTTTTCTCCTCTCGTACTTTCCGCTTTACTTTCTGAATAGTTTCTTACTCATTATATTTAATTTAGGCAAGGTTACAGCCACTGGAGGGTGGCGTAAACTGCCATCTTCAGAGACAGCGTTCCGGGGTGAACTCATTTCCTCTCCACTGCAATTATTCACATTTAAACAATATTTTGTCCTCCAGGAAGATTTCAAATTCATGCAAAGATAATGAAGAGTTATATGCATTTTGTTTTCTCCTTAAACTTTATCACTCAGAGATTTAGACTAACCCATTTTTAATTGCTTTGGGCTAGAACACAGCTTTTAAATGTAGTCAAACCACCTAGAGATAATATTTTAAAGATGTTTCAATTTGAACTAGCAAAACATAAGCAAGGGACATTGCTATGTATGATTAGGAGTGTGTCTGATTAAAAACAGGAGAACACGGGGTAGGGGAATGAATATGCTAAAAAGAGAAAAATTACATGTTTGAATAGTTATATATACAAAAATAAAACATAATTTGGCTGCTAATCAGAAGAATTAAAATTGCAACCTTTCCCTAGTCAATTTTCCCCTCTCTATCTCAGTTCCTTTATGTATAAAATGCGTAGATTAGGTAATTTTGTTGATTATTTCAAGCTTTATTTCGGTGACAGCATTCAGTAACCAGTAGTGGAAGAGTTGGGTAATCCAAAGGGTCATTTTTGTTTCTAGAGAAAAACATGTTGTTGAGCTAAAACATTTGTTTTTTAGAGAAAAACATGTGTAGACTATTAACTGTTTCACTTTTGTATGTAATCTTAAAGCAGCACACAGGATAAGAGTTTTTATGTGTGCTGAATTCTAAGATGGTAATTCTCAAAGTAGGATCTGTGAAGCCCTAGAGATCCCTGAGATATTTTCAGGGGGTCCACAAAATCAGAATTATTTTTATAATAATATTTGTACATTATTTGCTACTCTTTTGGTGCTTGAAATTTGCACTGATGGAACAGAAACAATGGTGGATAAAATTGCTGGAGGCTTGGTAGAAATCAGTGCAGTGACACCAAACCGTACTAATAGTCATTATATTCTTGGCCACGGTACATGCACAGTTAAATATAAGGCTGATTTCACATCCTTCATTAACGGTTAAAGAATTTTTATTTTAATAAATCTCAACCCTTGAATATGCATCTTTTTAATATTCTCTGTGACAAAATAGGAAGTGGCACATAAAGCACTTCTGCTGCATACTTAAGTATGACAGTTGTCTGCATTGCAAGCTGAACCAGCCACTTTTTTCACAAAGTACCCTTTTTTCAATTCTCTTATCTGTGCAATGCTAAATTTTCTTCAGATACTTTGACCAAAACAAGAAATCACAACAGATTTTATTTAGGAGAAAATAAGAGAATGCTGTTGTCTTATATCAAGTCAGACATTAAAGAAGCTTGCAAAAATGTGAAACAATGATGCAGTTCTCCTGAATTATTTTTGTTTTAGAGTATACAGTTATTTTTTCATCAAAATATGGTATTCATGTGAACATGTAAGAGGTTTATCACTGTTGTTTTAAAATGCATTAATAAACACATATTTTAAAATTTCTCAATTTTAATTTCAAATTTGAGAAATATAGTTAGATAAAACTCACATAAACAAAAGCTTTTAGGAGACTACCATAATTTTTCAGGCTGTAAAGGGATTGTGAGACCAAGAGAAATTTGAGAACAGCTCCTCTCTCTGTAGCCTCCAGAAATAGCAACTCATCTGATTAGCATTTTTTTTTCCTATAGATGTCTTCTCTGCAATAAAACTTTACCAACATGTCTTCTTCTTAGGACAGAATATAGGAAAGAACCATCTTTGACAGAAGCCAAATCTTGCCTCTGTCAAAGTCCTGGAGATGCATAGAGGCCAATATTTTTGCCTTGAGAAGAGACAATGGTTGGGACTAATCTTGGAACAAATTCTTGAGACTCCTAAAAATCTCTCATTCTTCCTTTGCTTTTATTTTTTTAGTCTGTTTTAAAAATTATAAACTCTCCCTGGAGGTTTTTAATAGGGTTATGTATAGTGAGAGCAGTTACTGTAAGGTGACATATTGGGAGGTGGGGATTATTTCTTTTGGTCCTTTAGAGCAATTCAAAGAAAGTTCAAAGCAGCCCTACAAAGCAGGTAGATGAGATACCAGATGAATTTGCTAAGGCATCAATTTATCTTAGCTCCTGAAATAACACTGAATCAATAATAAAAAGTAAAGCCAACCACTGGAAATCAGTGTAACGGATTGTGTAAGTGAAGCATAGCGTATGCATTATTATAGCTAACTGCAGGTGTAATGCACTTTAGGCCAGACCTTATTGCTAATTTACCAAATTGCACTGCAGAGTGGAGAGAAAGGCAGAAGATTAACAGACTCTGCTCTGAGCTGGGCAGGACACCATGAGTGAATGGTGATTTGTTGGTGTGCACACCATTTGTTATCTACTGGGAGTAAATTCTGGTTGGGAACTCATCATAAATTACAAACATGTCCTGTCTGCAGTCATAGCCTCATTCGTTAGTTTCTCTCCTTCTCTCTTGTTTTTGCAGAGTACTTTATGAGCTACTAAATTAAACTGCACTGGCTGTTCCCTTGATTTTGGAGCAATCCCTCACAAATGTTCTTCACCGTAACTACAAAGATTCTTCAGTGTAACTATGGAAATAGATAAAAGGCCAATATGCAATACGTGTGGAGCACTTGCAAGTAGCAAGCTCTGAACTAGGATCCATGGCAGAGAATGCAAGAAGCCAGAAAAAGCTGATTGTTTCTGCAGTCAGGACTTGCAGAGAATTAGTGATATAGCAGAGCATTAGAAAATGGAATTTATGAATTCTATAATAGAGTGCACGATATCAGAGAAGCAGCCAGGGAGTAGTAGTTGATAGTCCAGTATAAAACAAAAACTAAAATAATATGTTTTTGAAAGTGTTTTAAATGATTATAATACTTTTTTTTTTTTTTTTTTTGAGACAAAGTCTTACTCTTTTGCCTGGGCTAGAGTGATGTGGCATCAACTTAGCTCACATCAACCTCAAACTCCTGAGCTCAAGCCATCTTCCTGCCTCAGCCTTTCAGGTAGCTGAGATTATAGGCACCCACCACCATATCTGGCTAATTTTTTCTATTTTTAGCAAAGAAGAGGTCTTGCTCTTGCTCGGGCTGGTCTCGAACTCCTGACCTCAAGTGATCCTCCTGCCTTGGCCTCCCAGGGTGCTAGGATTACAGGTATAAGCCACCACTGTGCCAGGCCTCTAAGACTTTTTTCCCTGACCTTTTATTGATATATAATAGACATATATATATTTTGGGTACATGTAATAATGTGTAAAGATCAAATCAGGGTAATTGGAATATCCGTCACCTTAAACATTTATCTTTTTTTTTAATGCTAGGAACATTTAAATTATTCTCTTCTAGCTATTTTGAAATGTAAAATAGATTACTGTTAACTATAGTCACTCTACTGAACTATTGAATACTAGGTCTTATTTCTTCTAACTGTATATTTGTACCCATTAATCAGCCTCTCTTCATCTCCATCCCCCCTACACTTCTGGTCTCTAGTAACCACCAATCTCCTCTCTACCTTCATGGGATCCACTGTTTTAGCTCTCACATATGAGTGTAAATATGGAATATTTGCCTTTCTGTGCTTGGCTTATTTCACTTAACATGATAATCTCCAGTTCCATCCATGTAGCTGCAAATGACAGGATTTCATTCTTTTTATTGCTGAATAATATTCCATTGTAGTATATGCACTACAATTTCTTTATCTATTTATCCATTATTGAGCACTTAGGTTGATTCTATATCTTGGCTATTGTGAATGGTGCTGCAGTAAACATGGGCATGCAGATGTCTCTTCAATAAATTGATTTCCCATCTTTTGTATACATACCCAGTAGTGGGGTTGCTGGATCACAAGATAGTCATATTTTTAGTTTTTTGAGGAACCTCCATACTGTTTTCCATAGTGGCTACAGTAGTTTACATTCCCACCAACAGCATATGAGGGTCCCCTTTCTCCACATCCTTGCCAGCATTTGTTATTGCCTATCTTTTTTCAAAATTTTTTTTTATTTCAGGAAATTATGAGGGTACAAACATTTTGGTTACATGTTATGACTTTGTCACATGCCAGCCATGATTTGAGATGTGTCCTTTCTGCCACTACAATGCTCACCGCATCCATTAGTTGTGAGTTTACCCACCCTGAGCCCCCTACTCCCAAAGAATATTACTACTACTGTGTGAGCACCTTAGTGTTGATCAGTGTCAGTTTGATGGCGAGTACATGTGGTACCTACATTTTCCTGGATAGAGCTTGAGCCCATCCTCCGAAGTGAGGTATCACAAGAATGAAAAAATTGCCTATCTTTTTGATAAAAGCCATTTTAACTTGGGTGAAGTGATATCTCATGCTGGTTTTGATTTGCATTTCTCTGATGATTGATGATGTTGACTATTTTTTCATAAACTTTTTGGCCATTTGTATGTCTTGTTTTGAGAAATCTCTATTCAGATATTTATCCTTTATCAAATTGGATTTTTTTTCCTACTGAGTTGTTTGACCTTCATATGTATTCTGGTTAACAATCCTTTGTCAATTAATTTATGCATATTTTCTCCCATCTATAGGTTGGGTCTTCACTTTGCTGATTTTTCCTTTGCTTTGTAGAAGCTTTTTAGCTTGATGTGATTGATCCCATTTGTCTATATTTGCTTTAGTTGCCTGTGCTTTTGAGGTCTTACACAAAAAATCTTTGCCCAGACTAAAGTCCTGGAGTGCTACCCCAATGTTGTTAACATTTCTAATACTACCCAAAGCAATTTAAAGAGTCAATGAAAGCTCTATCAAAATGCCAATGACGTTCTTCACAGAAATAGAAAAACAATCCTAAAATGTATATAGAACCAAAAAAGATCCCGAATAGCCAAAGTCACCCTGTGTAAAAAGAGCAAAGCTGGAAGCATCATACTACCTGACTTCAAAATGTACTATAAAGCTATAATACAGCATGATACTGGCATTAAAACAGACATATAGATAAATTAAACAGAACAGAGAACCCAGATATAAATCCACACATTTACAGCCAACTCATTTTTGACAAAGGTACCACATTGAGGAAAGGACAATCTCCTCAATAGATGGTGCTAGGAAAACTGGATAACCATCTGCAGAAGAATGAAACTAGACCCCTATTTCTCATTGTATACAAAAATGAAATAAAAATAAAGACTTAGATCTAAGACCAGCAACTATTAAATTATTAACCAATTTTAAAATATTTTAAACACACAGAAAAGCTCAGAAAAAAATCTGATTGTCTCCACTATTATCTCTGTGCATATTTAACAAATTTTAATATTTGCTTTATCTTCTTCAAAATCTTGTCCCTCTGTGAGCATGTGGTTTTGGTTTTCTCATGCCTGCCCACTGCTCTATTATTTTATTCTTCTATGATTTCCATTTGCACATGTTTTAAGTAACATCCTTGAGAATACAAAATATTGCCTCTATCTGACGGTCACTTCCTACAGAGCTGTAAACTCCCCTTTCCAGTGTTGCAGGCACTACTTTACTCTTGCCTTTGGGGTCTGGATATTTAGTTCATTTGGTAAGAAGTGGATGTTTTGTAGCCAAAAATGCCATGATAACCTCAGTGAGCAGTTAACATAGTGGTGTTTCTGGTTAAAATCTTAATTAGCCTTCTGTAGTTAATGAGCTTATGGGTTATAAATCTATTCATTATCATGAATGATAGGGCCAGTGATTAAAATTTGCCAGTTATGCACTAAGACATAATTATTTATGAAAAGGCCTTGCCCCAGAAATGGAAATCATAATAATTAGATTTAATCTTTCTGTGGCTTATGTATTTTATTCCAGGGAAACAGATGTCTAGAGGGTACTAATTACTAACAGTGGAAAGGCTCCTACACAGACAAATCAGAAAGTTGGAAGGCTAATCCCTGGAACTTTTAACCACCATTTAGCCACATGCCTTTAGAAAAGAGGAACTCTCTAGAGTTTTCCTGTCTGTTAATGGTAGATTTGTCTCACATAATGCCACCAGCTGCTTCTCTTTACAGTTTTGTTTCCTCTGAAAGCAATAGATTTCAAAGCCCTTTTCATAAATGGTTAAACATATAAAACAAACCTGTTTGCAAAAGTTTATTAATTTAGTTAAAACTGGGCCATGAATAAATGTCATGCTAGGAAAAGAATGTGGAAATTAGCCCTTTTGATCAGTACACTGAGTTCTGCTATTGAAAATGGGCTGGTCTAAGAGTATCACAGTTAGCGGCACATCATAGACTGACATGCAGGTACTGATTAAAATAATGTTGAATGTTTATTCAATTTTTTTGAATTCAGTAAAATAACATGCATTCATTAAGCTTAATGAAAAACTTAATTTTTAAAAATCCTATTACAAAGATGAAAATATATTGCTGGCGGCCTTTGTGGTTAAAGATGGTGTTTCTGTATTTTAATACAACACTGTAATACTATTGAATTAGAACTGGGACAACCTTCAGAGACTATCAGTCTAATTTAATTTAGTCTAGATTCTAAACCCAGCTCCACATTTTAGAGGTAGGTTATGTGATGTGAGGTGATATACAGCCTATCAGTGGTAAAGCTGGAACTAGGCCACAGGTCTCCAGGCTTCTAGTTCAATGTGCTTTCAATATACCTCAAAGCCATGAGCTTGTCTTTATCCAGTCAAAATATTTATTCTTCCTGCTAATCTCCAGAAACTTTTGCCCTACCTCTTCCATCTTGCCTTACAACATGGATTTCTACCCATCCAATCTGGCTGAGGAAGGATACACTTGCAATTTTATAGAAACATTTCCAAACATTAACATTGACCCTATAACAAAAGGTGTGCAGTACATAGGTATATCTGCTTTTTAATGACATTCTAATCTTGCGCCTTGGCATTGTAGCTTAATAAATATGAGTCTGGATTCCTAAGGCTGACTGCTTAGATTCAAAGCCTACTGCCCTAATTCATAACCTATGTGAACTTGAGCAAGCAACTCTCTGTGTTGCAGTGGTTTCAATTGAAAAAATTATGAGGATATTAATAGTAAATACCTCATAGATTTTTGTGAACATTAGATTAACTGATATTCATAAAGAATAGGAAAGTGCCTGATATAAAGTATACACTTAGTAAATGGTAGCTATTGTTTTCTACATGATTAGGCAGAAGCAAATTAGTTTATAAAATAATATGGATTATAAATATATTAAGCTTCCAAATGCCATACAGAAGGAAGCCCTCATTATATTAAGTAGAATTATCACTGCAAGACACTTCTCTGGATTGGCCTTGGAGTGACTGACTTAGTTTTCCCCACTTTCTTGCTTATAGTTTTAAAAAATAACTGTAGAATGTGCTGGAAATACAACTTCTTGAGATAAGGGAGAACTAGCCAGAACAGCCCAGGCTCTGTACCAGCCCATGCCTCTAATAGGATGTTCTTCAAAGCTTTAGTCCAGTCTGCCATGTTGCCCTAGGGTATAACGTCCAGGGTGGAGGCTGCTTTTCGGGGTCTCTCAACTGTGCTGTAAGCAGGCCATGCACAGTTAAGACTTCCCATCTTCTTGAGCCTTGGAGAACCACGTTACAATGAATCCTAGGCTTCTGTCATCCCTTGCTGACTATCTGTAAGTAGTAAATCTGCTTCATGTGACCTGTTGCACTTGAATGTGTTCTGTCTTATTAGTCTCGGACAAGTCGGTAACCAGTGCACAGTGAACCTGGTTCACAGCCACAAAAACCTAAAATTGGATATTAGTCCAATTTTATAGATAATGATACTGAGGCCCAGAACCATGCTATCACTTGTTTGAGGCCAGGTGGCTAGTCACTGACAGATGGCTTTCAAAACTCAGATTATTGGTACATTCAAATCCTATGTTTTTGTTACTGTATTGATCCCAATTACAGGGCCAATGATTGACTTTCAAATTTTCTAATTACAAACCTTTGAAAGGCTTTCTTACCCCTTAAAAATAAAAAAGAAAACCATAATTGATTGACAAGTAGTGGCAGTCATGTAGTTTTTCTAAAGGTCTTCAAAAACGTTAAAGTTGTACTGCCATAAGATACGAGGTGTTATTATAATCCTTTGGGTGGACTCTAAAATTCAGAATTTTAGCATTTTATTTAGTAATGGAACATACCTGGTCTGAAGTACGGCAAGATAAGAGTGTGGATTAGAAGGTCAACCACCTCTACTTCCTGACTCAAGCTGCTCTTTAAGGCCGGGACTGTCAGGATTGATCACCTAACAGACTGGCACCATTGGCAAACATGAAAGGAGACTAGACAGGAGCAACAGCTCTAGATTTGAGCTGCAGCTGTTTGCCTGTGCTTCCAGTGACTCAAAAATGAATGGACAGGGAGGGTCTGTGCTCCCAGATAAGGGAAAATACTGTCATTCCTCAGGTTCTTCTTCTTCTTTTAAAGACTTTTTTGTAGAGATATTCACTCATTCAAAGTCTCTTCTCACCCTGGTGTATACTTTTGTGTGGATGCTATATTGATCTCTAACTACAGGTGTTCGGAAATGGAACCCATTATTTCTTCATCTTCATTCCTTTCAATTCCCCAAACCATGTCTTATTCCAGTGCCTCCATTTCAGCAAATGATGCTCTCATCTGTCAAGGTGGGCAAACCAGAAGTGTATATGTTGTCCTTGTCACCTCCCTCTTCTTTCACCCCATAAGTTCCTCCGACTAAGTCAGGTCACCCGTTTTGTGCTCTCATGATACTGTGAAAGTTTTCATTCGTAGAACTTACAAATTTTGTGATCATAGATTTATGTTCATGACTATTTCACAAATATATATTTGTCACTTCATTGGCCTGCAGGCTAGATCAGAGCCTGTGTTTGCTCATTAGTGCTTATGTATCTACGTCACTACAGTGTTTCTCACATACTAGGTGCTCAAAAATTACTGAATGAATATTTACTTTTGTTGTTACAATATTTACTTTTGTTGTTACAATATTTACAATGCCATGTCTTTAGAAAAGGAATTTCTTATGAGAACTATCAAAAAGAATGGACCACTCCCAGAAATGGTGAGATATCCATCACTGGTTTTTAGCAACATCTGGATGATCTTCTGTCATTTTGAATTTAGAGAAGTTTGGATTAGGCAGTCTTTAAGTCCACCCCATCTCCCTTGACACCATGGTTTATTATTCTGTTGTGGTCATTAAAATCAAATAAATTGGCATAATAAGAGCTCTGCATTGAGGTGTCAGGAGACTTGGGTTTCTGTTTAAATTCCAGTAACCTTGAACTGTTCACTTTCAC
>VSMD01082454.1:0-28295 GCA_008750895.1 Mirza zaza
GACCCCGTCTCTACT
This sequence comes from Mirza zaza, assembly GCA_008750895.1. NCBI lineage: Eukaryota > Metazoa > Chordata > Mammalia > Primates > Cheirogaleidae > Mirza > Mirza zaza. The sequence goes on from VSMD01082454.1 coordinate 16, forward strand.
ATAAATAGAAAGAAATTAATTGGCCAACTAATATATATAGAAAAAATTAGCCGGGCATGGTGGCACATGCCTGTAGTCCCAGCTACTGGGGAGGCTGAGGCAGGAGGATTGCTTGAGCCCAGGAGTTTGAGGTTGCTGTGAGCTAGGCTGACGCCACGGCACTCACTCTAGCCTGGGAAACAAAGCGAGACTCTGTCTCAAAAAAAAAAAAAAAAAAAAAAGTTTAGGGCAGTACTTATATCTTTATGAATAACCCAAAGATTGTAAACTTTAAAATCGAATTTCTTTTTCATGCAAAAATGCCAAAGGAAAACAAACTTTGAATTTTGAACAACAGAAAAAGATAATCCCAGGGTTGACATCTTTTAATAAATCCTAGGTTAAGACAAATATTTACCCCCCTCCCCAAGCCTATGAGCTTTCCCCTTTATTTAGTCTTCAGCCTTTCTCTGATGCTTCCTTTCTCCAACTTCTTTGCTTTGTCTTTCCTACTCTAATCCCTGTATGTGTTTATTATTCTCTACCGATTTTCTCCCACCCCTTGTTTTCCTTTCACCCACCCAAATTTCTCTTCCACCTCTCTGTTAAAATAATAAACATTTCCTCCCCACGTATTCCTCTCTTCTCCCTTTGACAACTTTTGGCAAAAATTTTATAGAAAAAAATTTACATTTGTCCATGGCAGCAGACAAATGCCAACTACTCTCATTTCCTAGAGTGCTCCATTTTATTTCACTTGCTGTTGTGTCACTTGTTACCCATTTAATTCTCATTATGCTCTAATCTTAATTCAATTATCAAATGGAAAGTGCTCCCAATTAAGCCTCTAATCATTTACTAATTTCCACACTCAATGATCTCTGTTCATTCCTTGTTCTATTAGAGCAATTATTTTGGCATGTGGCCCAGTACTTCACTTTGTCCTTTCTGAATATGTGTCCTGTCCTATATCTACACACTCAGCTTTTCAGCATCCCTCCTGCTTTTCTGATCCCTCTTCATGGTATCCTTTTCTGGCTTCTCTGTAGGCTTTCTTCTGTTTGAGTCAGGGCCTTGGTTGCAATAGGAAATTTGCTTACTGAATGGATATTGTCTCTAACACAGAAATGTTGCTACAGTTTGAAAACTCATTTGGAAAAATGGGCAGTAAAAGAAGGAAGCAGGACAGCTAGTCAACCGCAAAAATCATGTGCCAAACTTAGTTCAATGAAAGCTCCTCGCACTGATGCTCACTTTGAGATGCCCTAATTGACAATGTCAGTGTCACTGTTGTGGATGGAGGATGCGTTTGCTGGAGACTTGGAATGTCTGCCTTGGATTTTTTTTATTTTTTTTGCCACCAGAATTCTCTTTGACCTTGTAATTGTCTCTCTCTTGCCTTTTCCAAATCTAGTTTGGAAGGATTTGACTGAGCAAACATAGATCAAGTCCCCTTACTCTAGGTGCAAGGGAGATGAGAAAGTATCTCTCTAGATTTTCTGCTTCTAGAGTGACTGATAGCCTCCAGTCACCACCAAGAATCACGTGGTAGAAAAGAGGATCAGGTGTTGGTCATCTAATAAATGACATATACATTAGCCCCTCTTATTTGCAGGCTATCTGTTCTAAGACCATCACTGGATGTCTAAAATCTCCACTTACCCCTTTATATTCTGCACTATGTTTTTTTTCCTATACTTAGTACCAATGATAAAGTTTAATTTAAGCTGGGCACAGTAAGGTATTAGCAATAATAACAAACAATAAAATACTACAATTATAACACTATACTCTGATGAAAGTTATGTCAAAAGTTATCTGTCTCAAAATTTCTTGTTTTATGTAATATTTTTAGACTGAAGCTTGTTTCAGGTAACTGAAAACATGGAAAACAAAGTGGTACTACTGTGTCCACTTTTTTATATCTCTTATATAACTTCCCCAAGTGTCTATCTTGCTAATCATCTCTTCATTTTGTATACTCTGCAACGGATGGGTCATCTGTAACTATGCCTTCAATGACTCCCATGACTCCAAGGTCATCATTTTCTTTTTAAGATTTATAGACATATGATACTAAGTACATCTCACCTAAATGTTTAGAGGACCCTTCTTTCACATTTTGCCAATGCCTCTAAGTTCTCAATCTCAACATTTGAAGAACTTCTGCCCAGGAACCAAGTGGGTTCTACTCTCCTTCACTAACTATTCTCTCCACATCTAGTATGCACCAGTGCTTAGTGACTCTATATTCTGCATTCCTTGAATCTATTACTTTGTTCTCCTCATCAGTTCTAATGCCATATCACTTATGGTCTAATCACTTCACATACATTGAATCAATTAGAGAACATTTTCAAAATATAGATTCCTAGGTTCTATTCTTATACTACTGTGCATATTCATACAGTATTACCTTGCAATCTATATTTCTCACAAACAGCTCTCCCAGAGCATTTGGGTGTGTAATCTCTTTTCGGAGAAATCCTGGAAAATAGTAGCAGTTTCCTGATTAGTATTTTTGACTCCATTTCCCCCTTCTTGAGAACTGTTTTCTATACTACCAAATATTTGTTTTAAAAAAATATCTCATAATGCCACTTCCCATTTGAAAAGTTTTCAGTGTATGACTATTGCCTGAGAATTGAAGGTCCAGATTCTTAACATGGGATTTAATTCCTTTATTAATCCTGGACGTTCCAGTATCTTTTCCCTTGATGTTGAATCTAGTCCCGGACACAAGATTTCCTTACCATATTCAATCTTGTCCTCTCAAATTTAGCACATGCTCAGAATGTATCTCCTTTTCTCTAAATCCATTAAATCCTGCAGATTTTTTGAAAGGGAAGTAATTGTACTGTCATTCCTTTCTTCTATTTCCTAGTTTCCTTCAGTTTAATAGTAATAAATAAAATTAATAGGTGATCTGATAAGAATTTCATTTGAACTCTCCTACCCCAATTTTAACTTATAGTAATTATTAATGCATAGTGAATATATAGGTTTTACATTTACTGCATTTTATTTCAGAGGACACCAAGTGAGGACATGGAAAAGGAAAATGCAACACTGCTGACAGAGTTTGTTCTCACAGGACTTACTCATCAACCAGAGTGGAAAATCCCCCTGTTCCTGACATTCTTGGTGATATATCTTGTCACCATTGTGGGCAACCTTGATCTGATTACTGTCATCTGTAATGACACTCACCTTCACATCCCCATGTACCTATTCCTTAGAAATTTAGCCTTTGCGGATGCTTGGTTGTCATCCACAGTGACCCCCAACATGCTGGTCAACTTCTTAGCTGAGAGTCAGATGATTTCTCTCTCTGCATGTATAATACAATTTTTTTCCTTTGGAATAAGTATAACCACAGAAAGTTTTATCTTGGCAGCAATGGCGTATGATCTTTATGTAGCCATATGCAAACCTTTGCTCTATCCAGTGATTATGACCAATGAACTATGTATCCGGCTATTAGTCTTGTCATTCCTAGGTGGCTTTCTTCATGTCATGATTCATGAAATTTTTTTATTTCGGTTAACTTTCTGTAATTCCAACATAATAGATCACTTTTACTGTGACCTTATACCTTTGTTAAAGATTTCTTGTACTGACACTTCTATTAATTATCTCCTGGTTTATATTTTCGCTGGCTTAATTCAAGCATTCACCTTTGTGACGGTTATTGTCACTTATACATCTGTTCTCTTTACAATCTTAAAAAAGAAATCTGTCAAAAGCATAAGGGAAGCCTTTTTCACTTGTGGAGCTCACCTCTTATCTGTGTCTTTGTTCTATGGCCCTCTTCTCTTCATGTATGTGCTCCCTGCATCTCCACAAGCTACTGATCCAGACATGGTAGACTCTCTATTTTACACTGTTATAATTCCTTTCTTAAATCCACTTATCTATAGCTTGAGAAATAAGCAAGTCATAGACTCAATGAAAAAAACATTAAAGGGAAAAGGTTAGGTCTTGTAGTAATATTCATCTCATTTTAGTTAAAAAGTCACAAAATTTTAGAGTTTAGATGGTGGTATAATTTTGTACATGTTGAACATTTTTTGCAATTGCAATTGTCCTAGATTTTTTATGATTTAAAAACTCACAATATTTTTTTATGTACTTGAAAACATACATAAAATTTTGTGTGCTTTTGTACTAGAATATTTAGAGCAGAAAACAAAGGAAAACATTTTATAGGTTATATCATCTTCATTTGTCTTTATAAACATATGAAAGGGTACATTTTGTATCTCCTCTGAGAAGAACTTGAGTGTGATAAATCACACAGCAAATAGAGCTGTATAACCTGGACACTCATATCCCATGTACCGCATATTTGTTGCAGGTTTCTGTTTGGGTGAGCAGAGCAATATCCCAGGAATTGTTTATTTACCAAATCCTATTGGCTCCTGGGGTAGACTGATATCAGAGAGAAGTTATTCAATCTTATGAATAAAAGAATATAAAAATGTATGTACCTAAAACATATATCATTATTCTTTATGTCTGGAGGTCCAGTACACATGATTAGAACAGGTCATTTGCTCTTGTTTTGTTCCTCTGAGAGATACCTGAACACCCCAGGGAACAGAGTAAAGGGATGACAATCCAGTTGCCTTATTCTTTCACCCAAGAGAATCAATAATATTGCATATGTCTTTAGTTTGTTGATGTATATTAGTCCATGATATATCCACTGTACTAATGTTTTTTGTCAATTATCTAGACTTTTGTTTATTTATTCACTGTTATGATCCAAAGACTAGATTAGTAATATAAGCATATGGTGTCTCTCTCTTCTGCCACTTTGAAGGTCTGATTTCATAATTAGCCTTTTCCTTGAGTGAAAAGGTAGTTGTGAAACTATGAATGTATTGGCAGTTATGTAATGTGTCAAGTCCTACTCTAGGTTGAGTAAGTAAGTGTGGAAACTTCTCAGAAACTCAAACTTTGTCTGCAGCCTTGTCTTATACATGTCTAGTTCACAGATTCCTTTTCTCTGGTTTGTCTTTCAGTACAATATCAACTACTTTATACTTTTCTGAAATTCAACAGAATCTCTATTAGTGTGATCCCATTCTTACTTCTTTTATGGATTTGTTCCTTTTAGTAAATAATTTTTGTCCCATAAGTGGGATTTAGAGAAAAAGTAAAATATACACTTTGCAAAGTCTGCATTTTAGTCTAGGTATTCTGCTTCCATTAAAAAGAAACCCCTAGATGGTGCACACCACACACATTGGGTGTGGATATACTCATCCCCTTAACTCCCCACCCACCTGCCTGACACCCGATGATTGTTATCACTATGTATGCACATAAATGTTGATCAGTTGGTGCTGATTTGATGGTGAGTTCATGTGGTGTTTGTTTTTCCATTCTTGTGATAGGCACTTAGAATGGAGTGGCTTTTCCATATATTTAGGACATAAATATATGTGGTATTTATTTGTGTTTATTTCAAAAAAGGAATATATATCTAAAGTTTCAAATGTGAAAAAAGAAACTACATATGATTCCTTTAAAAAAGAAACATGTGTATATTATTTAATGAATATATATATAAAGTATATTCTATTTGCTATGTTCACTCAGTTTTCTGTCATAATGCTGATGTTAAATTTCAATCTATCCATGGAAACACTAATAATATGATAGAAGTATTCTCAATTATTAAGGGTATTAAAAATTAAGGTATATTCATTCCTTAATCTGGAGATTTAAAAGAATTTATAGTTTATATATGTACAAGTATACATATATTTTTCTCATCATTTAAAATTTTCTCATCATTTCTCATCGTTATAAAGAATATTTTATAATGTTCAGGAAATTGCTGACATAATTATACTAGACAATGTTGAAAGAAGTAATATAATTAGAAATTAGGAAAAAACTAGCAACCAAATATCAAAACTAGAACAGTATTACTTAGAGTCTGTGTTGTGAACTAGGTATGGTAGAATCTTAACCATTAAACCTATTAGGTTTCTGTCAGAACTTCTTTTGTCTAGACTCCTTTTTGTCATTTGTTTCTGTTAGAACAATGTTTCCCAGACTTCAGTGGACATTGTAGTCATCTGGAAAGCGTGTGAAAACATAGATTGATAAGCTCCATCACTAAAGTTTTTGATTCAGCAATGTTTATGCTTTTGATTTGAAAGCACACTTGGAGAACAATTGTTTTTAAATAATCAGTTAACCAAAATTCTCATTCAAATTCTTTGGCAATCAGTCAATATGGAATTACTACACATCCTATATTCATTATATAAATAGCATTATAGCATTATATAATTATTGTAAAGGTGCCCATCCCCTGCTTTGTACTTTTGTGTTTATTTGGGGGGGAGGTTGTTGTAGAATTCAATAGGATATATGTTTCAAAGTTTGAAATACTGTGGTATATTTATTACTTTTTCAAGAGAAGGAAGACTGATAGTAATGATTGCCAATCAAACCATATAGTCACATATCAGTAAGGTGAATGGGAGGGAACTCTGTCCTTTAGAAAAAAACCTGTGAATATGAATCAACATTTGCACCATTATTCTCTAAAATTTTCATACGGAAATTGTTCCAAGTGCTATAATAATGTGATTTTTACATCATCTTAGAAGAAATCTTCTAAGTTAAACCTACTTCAGGGCAATAGCTAAATAGTTACATCAAGATGTTTCCCTATACTTTTCAGGAACAATAAATTCACTAAGTGTACAGATAGCAAGTGTTTATATTAGGGTTCTCAGAGAAAGAGAATCTACAGAAACATATATATGTGTGTGTGTGTGTATATATATATATATATATACACAGACTTAAACACTTACACCCCTGGTTTTATAGCGCCTTTCTCTTTCACCTTCATGCTGTCTTTTTAGCTCCATTCCGTAAGTGCCTTCCTTATCATGGCTGGCCACCCAATTGGTAGTGCTAGGACTTTTACAAATGATCAGGTGGTTATAACTAACAGGTATCATTGTCCTGGCACTTAAAAATTTAGAGGCTCTTAGGTTTGAGAGTTGTGCACAGGCCCTTTTCCTATGGATCTGAAAGGAGATGTCCATGTTGGTTCCTCAGTCGAATGGCCCTAGTCTTTACTTGAGGATGCCCAGCTCTAACAGACTCCAGTGAGTAGAGCTTCTCCCCTTAACCCCCATTGTTCCTTGGCCAGATGACCTGGGTTGTTACCTGGTGACAGCTATCTCTAACAGACCCCAGCTGGTAAACTGTCTCCCTTTTCTCCCCACTATTTTTCATTTCCCTCCTTACTTACTAGATGGGTACTCAGGGATCAAAAAATCCTCCTAAAACCCCTTTGGGGTGCAGTCTCTCAAACTGGGACAAGTTTGATCCAGATACTCTGAAGAAGAAAGGTTTCATCTTCTGTACAACTGCCTGGCCGCAGTGTAAGCTGGACAGTGAACAGTGACTGCCACTTGGGACTGTAAATGAACCCACCATCTTATAATTGGACCTCTTTTGCAACAGGGAAGGAAAATGGGCTCAAATACCAGATTTCAGGCTTTCTTTTATTTATGGGAAAAGCCTCAATGGTGTAAGGGGTGTTTGGAACCAAGTAAGACTATGGAGTTAAGAGATCCTCCTCAGGTTCCTACCTCCTCAGGTTCCTACCTGTTCCAAGTGCCCATCAATCCAAGAATGGATTAATAAAATGTTCTTAACCCTGCCACTATCCTTCCAGAAGGAATGATAGGGGAACCACGCAGGCCAGTGCATAATTGTGAAGAAATTATGCTTCACCAGTATCTTCTCCAGGCAGATCAGTCCCCATCCCTCAAGCCCATCAGTGTTTTACTGATGGCAACAGTTTTGTTAACCCTTTGCACTTGCTTGCTTTTTTCTCATTATCCACTCAACATTATCCACACTCGACATCTGAGTGCAAAGGGTTAAGGATTCGGGTAATGGCATGAAGGCTACACAATAGTGACCAAGAGTCTAGAAGTCATGGAAGCCCAGGATTTACCACCAAATACATCTGCCCAAATAGCCAAACTCATAGCCATAACCCAAGCTCTCCAGTCAGCCAAAGACAAGAGTGACCATCTACACAGATTCTAAATATGCTTACTTGGTTTTACATGCCCATGCATCTATTTAGAGACAGTGAGGATTCATTACCACTCAAGGAACTCCAATTAAGTATGGGCAACAGATTCATGCACTTTTAGAGGCCATTCAGAAATCAGAGGAGGTGGTGGTCATCCATTATAAGGGATATTAAAAGTAAGCTAATCTAATAGCTCAAACTGACAACAACTAAAATAATCAGTAAGACCAATGAAGACCAATCTACAGCATTCCCTAGGAAGAAAAAGTTGATTATTGAGACCCAAGCAATCAAGATTAAGAAGTTCATGGTCTGAGTGTGGCTCTGAAATCAGCATCAGAAGGGAAAATGACCAAGCAATGACTATTCTCTATGACAGGATTTTGAGGCTGCTGAGTCTCTTTTCACAATACCAGTGTGGTTTCCTCTGGCATCAGGGCCCTATTTTGGTACCTAAAATATGGCGACAATCACTTCAATACTCTACTCCTCAGTTTCTTTCACCCTTGAGGGTGAAGCATTTCCCTCTGTCTAGGTCAGCACTCAGGACCCTCCCATGCATTCAAACTCTTTCTCAGGAAGGGAGTGGGGTAGAGGTAAGGGGAGAAGCTGAGGAAAAAGGCCTAGGGATTTGTAACATGAATTTTGGGATTAAGTTCTTGATTCATAAAAGAAGTTGAGAACTCAAATAGGAGAGTAGGTAGTTTGGGGAAAACAGGTTGGAAAGAAGGTGAATGTCAATGTTATTATTGCTTTAATCCCCACATTAGTCATCAGTTTTTCCTTAAATTAAGAAGTCTTGGAACAGAAGAAAAAAATGTGGTATAAAAACATTAAAGACAAAAGCTGAGAAAATTCATTACTGTTAGACATATAGGAAAAGAAAAACTATGAAAGGAAGATTTTCATGCTTAAAGAATATTATGCCATGGAGAACCTGCTGCTACAGAACGAAATAAAAATATTTGAAAATAGTTAAAATGAAAAATCATATAGAAAGGATTACTCTTATTTAAAATTAATCTAAACGATAATTAAATTGTAAATTAAATGTGTTGTAAAATTTACACATTTAATTGTAAATTAAATGTGTTGTGTTAAATTGTAAATTAAATTGATAATTAAATGTGTAAAGGAATAGCAATATGTATATATGTGTGTGTGTGTGAACAAATAATAATATAGCAGAAAAAATTGGAGGGAGAAAGGAACTATGAGTATACACTTTTAAGGTATTTCACTACATATGTTGTGGTATAATATTATTTGAAGGCAGATTGTGGTTAATCATAATTAATCTATGATTAATTAATCTATACTTATATAATTATTTTAAATAAATTAATTAATCTATAATTTAAGGGATATATTTTATGCCTTTAGGAATCCACAAAAAATAAACAATGCATTAATAAGCCAAGCATAAAAATAAAATGAAATCACAAAAAATAGAATCCAAACTGAAGCAGGAAAACAAGAAAAGAGGAACAAAGGGCAGATGGAAGCGATAGAAAAACACCTAGCAAAATAATAGGTTTCATATAAATGACCATATCAGTATTTTTATCAAATACAAATGATATAAATATACAAAATAAAAGATTATCAGATTAAATTCAAAAGTAAGATCTAATTATATATTTTTGAGGAAGAAAACTTACCTCATACATAAAGATATAGATAAATTAGAATTAAAATGATAAAGAGAGATATACTATGTAAACACTAATCAAAAGAAAGCTGAGGTGACTATCAAACAAAATAGAGCTAAAAAAAAAAAAGAATATTACCAGTGATAAAGAGAAACACTACAAAATAATAAAGGGCTCAAATCATCACAAAGTCAAGATACTATTGTTAATAATAATATAACTACTATAAATACGAATGTATACTTTTAACAATAGAGCTTAAAAATACTTGAAGCAAAAACTGATAGAATAGAAAGGAAAAATAGAGTAATCCAAAATTATAATTAAATATTTTAATACTCTTCTTTCAATAATTAATAGAACAAGTAGAGAGAATATCAGCAAGGATATTCAAGACCTGGAAAACGTTATCAATTAACAGTACTTAATTGGTTTCTATAGAACTTTCTATCAAATAACAGCAGAATACATTGTATTTTTATGTACACATTGAACAATCTCCAAAATAAACTCTCTTCTGGGTAATATTTAAAGTAATTGAATTAACATAAAATATGCTTATAAACCATAACAAAATTAAACTAGTAATCAATAAGCAAAGGATATCTCTATAAGGCATTTGACATTTAAAAATCTACATTTCTAAATATCCATAGATCAAAGGGAAAGACAGTAGCGAAAGATGGATATATTTTGCATTCAAGGCAAATGAAAATACAAATATTTAAATTTGTGGAATACAGCTAAAAACTTGTTTAAAGAGAAATGTGTAGTATTAAATGTTGACATTAGATAAAAAGTTCTGAACCACTGTTCTCAGATTTTATGTTAATAGACTATAAAAAGAAGAACAAATTACATCCAAAGGCAGCAGAAATATGTAACTATTAATATAAGAGGAAAAACCTGTTAAATTAAAGCAAAAATAATAAAATAGATAAAATGAAAACCTTCTTCTATGAAAACATTAATAAAATTGATAAATGTTTAGTCTACCTGGTCAAGGAAAAAGGAGAGAAGACAAATTAGTAAATGACAGAAAATATAAATATCAGAAGAGAAAGAGAGAACATCATTACAGATACTACGGACATTTAAAGCACAATATAGAAATATGTTCAACAAGTTTATGTCCCCTAAGTGTGTCAATTAAGAATAAATGAATAAATCAAATTGCCTAAAAAAATACAAATCAGTACAGTTTATTCAAAAGAAATAATCTGAATGCTTTTATACATTTTTAAAAAATGTTGGGAACTTTCAAAATCTTCTCTTCTAGCTTTTTGAAAATATATATATATATTTGTTGTTGTTGTTGTTAAAGACAAAGAGAATTTGAAGAAAACAACAGAAAAGCAACTTGTTACATAGAAGGGGACCTTCATAAGACTATAAGTAGATTTTTCAGCAAAAGCTTTGCAGACCAGGAGAACATGGGAAGTGCTGAAAGAAAAACAATACCCTGCTAATTCAGAACACTATGATCCAACCACCTGTGCTTCAACAATTGTGGTGAAATAAGAACTTTCTCAGACAAACAGAATATAGTTTAAAAAAGGAAACAGTAAAGACTTCCATGTCAATAATATTTTAAATTTAATGGATTAAATTCCCTAATAAAAAGAAAATGAGTGGCTGAATAAATAAAACTGAGATCTCACCATATATTGCCCCCCCCCAAAATTCATTGTGGAATCAAAAACAAGTATAGAGTGAAAATGAAGAAATAGAAAAGATATTCCATGCAAATGGTAAACAACTGGAAGCAGCAATGGCTATACTTACATCAGAAAAAGTAGTCTGGAAGTTAAAAACTGTCTCTAGAGACAAAGAAAGTCACTGCATTATGAAAATGGGTACATTCAACAGGAAGATATAAAAATTGTAAATATATATGTAACCAACAACATAGTATCTAATATATAAACAAAGTTTGACAGAAGTGAAGGGAGAAACTAAAAGTAATACATTGAAAGTAGGACAGCTCAATACCTCCCTTTCAATAATGGATACAATATCCAGACAAAAAAAATCAATAAAAAAGTGATACTTGAACAGTAGTATAGACCAAATGGACATAGCAAAGGTACACAGAATTTTTCACTTGACAGTTGAAATTAAAATATCCTCCACCAGTACAAAAGAACATTCTTTAGAATACATTCCATGTTAGGTCACAAAACAAGTCTTACCAAATATAAAAATATAGAAATCATATCAAGTATCATTTGAAACCACAATGTAATGAAACGAGAAATATGAGGAAACTAAATAGGATACCTCTGAAAAATGACTGAGTCAAAAAGGAAACCAAAAGAGAATTAAAAAAAAAATTGCTAAAACAAGCAAGCCCAAAGTCAGTGGGAGGAAATAATAAAAATCAAAGAGAAATAATTGAAATAGAGACTAGAAAAAAAATTTTAAATATCAGTAAAACAGAGTAGATTTTTAAAAAATAAATAAAATCACCATAACTTTAGCTAAACTAAGACAAAAAGAGAGAAGACTGAAATAAATGAGACATGAAAGAGTAGACACTTCAAGTGACGCCACAGGAATAGAAAGGATCATAACAGACTGCTACGAACAATTTATATGCCAACAGATTGTATAACTAGATAATTTTAGATAAATTTCTGAAAACCAAGACTTATGTAGAACTTACCAATACTAAATCATGAAAAAATAGAAAACCTGAACAAAGCAATGAGTTAGGAGATTGAATGAGTATTAAAAAGGTTCCCATCAAAGAAAAGCCCAAGGCCTGACACTTTCATTGCTGAGTTTTACCAAACTTCTAAAGAAGAACTAATATTAATCTTTCTTAAATCTTTTGAACAATTAAATATAAAGTCACTTTAAAATGCATTTGATGAATGCAGAATCACTCTGATTCCAAAGCCAGACAAAGAAATTACAGGAAAAGAAATTATAGGCTGCCATCACAGATGAATATAGATACAAAAATCTTCAAAAAAATATTAGGAAACCAAATCCAAAAGCACATTAAAATGAATTCATCGTGATCAACTGGAATGAATCCCTAGGATGAAGGATGATTCAACACAAATAAAAGAATGTGATATACCATATTATCAGAATGAAGAACAAAAACCATATGATCATCTCATAGATGCAGATAAAGCATTTGACAATATTTAACATCCATTCATGAAATACCTACAAAAAACTGGAGGTAGAAAAATGTACTGCAACACAACAAAAGCCACATATAAAAAGCCCAAAACTAACATCATACTCAATGATGAAGAGCTGAAAGCTTTTAATCTAAAATGGGGGACAAAACAATTATGCCCTTTCTCACCAATTCCATTTAATATATTACTGGAATTCCTAGCTAGAGCAACTAGAGAGGAGAATAATATCAAATGCATCCAGACAGAAAATAAACTTAAATTGTCTCTCTGCAGATGACATGACCTCATATAAATAAATCCTCAAAAATTCCACAAAACACAATTACAAATCATAAACAAATTAAGTAAAATTGCAGAATACAAAATCAGCCTACAAAAATCACTGTCATTTCTTTACACAAACAATGATCTATAAGAAAGGGAAATCAATCTCATTTATGGTGGTATCAAAAGAATAAAATACTTATAAATTTAATGAATGAAGAAAAAGTCTGTGCACCGAAAACTAAATATTGTGGAAATAAATTGAAGACACAAATAAGTGCACAAATATCCTATTTTCATTAATTGGAAGAATAAATATTGTTAAAATGCCCATACTATCCAAAGTGATCTGTAGATTTAATGCAATCTTTATCACAATTCCAAGGATATTTTCCACAAAAATAGAAAAATCTTTCCCTAAAATTTGGGAACACAAAGGAGTATAAATAGCTAATGTAATACTGGGCAAAAATAACAAATCCAGAGGTACCACACTGCATGATTTCAAAGTCTACTACAAACCTAATGTAATCAAAACACCATAACACTGATATAAAAATAGACACATACATGAACAAAATAGAGAATGCAGAAATAAATGCAAGTACTGTGGTCAATTGACTTTTGACATAGGTGGCAAGAACACACAATAGGGAAAAAACAATCTCTAAAATAAATGATGTTTAGAAAACAGGATATCCAAATCTAGAAAAAAGAAATTAGACCCTCATTTCATACTACATACAAAAGTCAACCTGGAGTGGATTAAACACTTAACCATAGACCTAAAACAGTAAGCCTACCAGAAGAAAGCATAGGGGAAAAGATTCATGACACTGGTGTGGGCAAAGATTTTTTAGATATGATTTCAGAAACATAGCCAATAAAAGTGAAAATAGACAAGTAGGATTACTTCAAATTTAAAAGCTATTCAAAGAAAAGCAAACAATCAACAGAGTGAAGAGACCACCTATGGAATGGGAGGAAACATTGCAAACCATGTATCTGATAAGAGGTTAATATTCAAAATATATAAGAAACTCAAAAGCAAAACTTAATAACTTGACTTAGAATGGTGAAATAACTTGAACTGACATTTCCAAAAGAAGTCATGCAAATGGGCAAACAACTATTATGAAATTATTCAGTCTCTGGGCCAGGTGGACCAGCATCATGTGCACCATGCACAGCAGTGGCAAGATCCTGCCCAACAACCAGGCGCTCAACATACCACTGGACAAGAGACAGCACTGCAGGAGAGCAAAATAAATCCAACTAATATAAAATATTTGAAAACCATATGGGAGTTCTATTGTTGTCTAATTGAAAGATGCTCAAGAAAATGACAGATCATTTTCTTAATTTTCTCTTCTAAAACAGCTCTTTATAAATATGCATGCTGAGAAGAGGCATAAATGTAGAAAGTATAACAATTTGTATGGTATGGAGTGGGATCACATTATAGTCTCACATCTAGGGAACTGGCCATGAGATCTGTGAGGAACACAGGGATCCACCTAGTAATAAAATGAAAATGGAAAACTGTCTGGATAGCCACATGTTGTGCACTAAGACCATGGAATCATTGAGCAACAAGCCAATCCCTAGACCAGACACTCAAGAACTAGAATTTTCAAAAATAAAGCTAGTAGCATCTTTTGAAGACTCATGCAGCTCTACTGCCAGAAAGTAGACTCTTTTGACACCTCTAATAATATTCCGAGAAGTTGCTTCTACCAGTGCCCGAAGTGGCTTTGGTTACACTTCCAGTGATACAGGTTTCTCCTATGGTTGTCTTTGTGCCCACAGCCGACTCCTCCACCCAGCCTGTGGTGTTAGGTGCCCAGCAGGGCTCTGCCACAGGGGCTGTGCACTTACTGCCCTTGTCTATAGGACCCCTTATCCTCAGCCTAGATTCAGAGGCTTGCTGTCCTAAGGAGAGCCTACCTCTTTGTGAAATTGAGCCTGTTAGTACAGATGTTTAAGTGAACTTAGGTAAAAATTCATCTAATTCTTTTGAGGAACTAGGGAACATATGTCAAAAGAACAGAATTTCTTCAGTGAATGTACTGACAGGACTATCTTATGCCTCATACAGCTTTATACCTCTTCACAGTGGGTTAGCCTCTATGTAGTCTTGTCCACAAACTTATTTGTGGTTTTTTACAGTTTCCCTTCCCATAAGTGTTCAGCTCTAAGGTAACATCATCTATAGGTGCTTAGCCTGATGCATTCATAGATGCTTGTTTCTAGTGAGGTGGGGTCTCCAGAGAAACTCAAGCCAAAGAGACTCAAAGACCCACAGATTACCACATACACGTGCACCAACCCAGAATGTGCAGAGACATCTTTGAGAGTGCTCATTCATCATACAATGTTGCTACACATAACCTTATAAGCCAAGTTTTGTGGCAGACACAGTAAATCATTGTTTGCTCTCTCAGAATGACCCTTAGACAATGAGAAATCTGCAACAATTATAAACTTCAGTGCATTTAATAGTATGCTTCCTTCACAGAACATGACAGATGATCAGACACACACCTCAGATTTATTAAGTACTTAGAAAACACCTTGTGAAATAATCTGTCCTGTTAGACATTGATAATCGTAGTATATGGTCTGACACCAAAACTGGACCTGACATGAATCCTGGACCTCACACTCAAGCTCCCTTTTGGCCCAACCCAGAATGCTGGAATATTTAAAATTGAAGAATTTTCTTTCAGCCTCAAATATCCAGACTCAAACTGAGAGAGTGAACTGAGCACCATTAGCCCTTGAAATCACAGGACACAAAGACCTAAAATGACTTCCTACTCACAGACATCTTTCCGCAATCCCATAGATGTAGGGGAATTTCTAACTTCTTAAGCCATGACATGTTTGATATGCAGAAATATATTTATATTTCCTTTTAGACACTAGTACTCATTTTCCTCTTGGAAGTATTCAGACATACTCCAGCTTTTCCATGAGTACTGATTCATCACACAAACAACCCAAAATTTGCGCTGCTAAAATTGACCTGCTTTAGAAAGTAAAGTTCAGTTAAACAGTAAGAACCACAGGCCATGAGTTCTATTTTTGAATCCTTGGGTACTTTGTTCTTCACCACCAATGAAACTGAAACAGGAAGGGTCACTTTCTTCCAGCTGAAATGTCCTGAAACATGAAGCAGCTCAGTTCAGCTCTGCATAAACCCAGGGTATGCTAAACTACACAAAGTCTCCAACTTCAAAAGGTGAAGAGTATGGATGCAGTGGCAGTTACCATGTCCTGGATTTACAAAAACGGGAATAGGCACAACAGAATTAATTCTGTTGAATGTAGTTGATGATGCAATTGGTTAGATTCTTTGCTATTCTTTGCCTTTCTTTTTTTTTTTTTTCTTTTTTCTTTCTTTCTTTTTTTTTTTTTTTTTTGAGACAGAGTCTCACTTTGTTGCCCAGGCTAGAGTGAGTGCCGTGGTGTCACACTAGCTCACAGCAACCTCAAACCCCTGGGCTCAAGCAATCCTGCTGCCTCAGCCTCCCGAGTAGCTTATTCTTTGCCTTTCAACTTGTAAACATGAAATTTGAGTACAGGTATGAAGTACTACGAAGTATAAATGTAGATATAAAAGTAATTATTTTCATGTTGCCTACATTTGCCTTTTCAGAGCTACTTTTTCCGTCTTTAAAATACATGTGTTTCAAACCTATAAAACTTATACAATCATTTAGCTGAAGCCAAGCTTACCAGGTTCTAGGGTATAAACTTTTCAAATCTGCAACATATTTTAGTCAAAGTATAACGTACATAAGTGGACCTAAAATATTCTGACAACTATTTCTCAGAAAATTCTGTTTTCTGCTAGTATTATCTAAAGAAATCTGATATTACCACCATCAGATTTAAACAACAGTGCATCTGTAGCTACAGTCTTTGCTACCTACCCTCCCACCTGCTTTGACATCTCTTTTCCGATTTAAAATACCAAGGAAAACTACAGCCCTCTTTAACTTTTGAGGTAGTTTTCATGTAGTCAATGCCACCATTCTCTACATAAGCCCTTTTTGATACCAACATAAGTGTACTTTCCTTGTAAGAGGTATGTTGTTATAAAATTACTGCCTAAAGAATGAGCAGCACATACTTAGCATAAATGGAGATTCTTCTGTATAAGAGTAAGTCATTCAAACCATGGGAAATTGGGTTTGGCTATTAGTTCATCCTGGGGTGTATTCTACCAATATCCTGTCTGTTCTCCAAAGTAGGCTTGAGTGAGGCTCTGAACCCACAGGCTAGAACTGAATTTTGTCACTGTAAACATTAAAGAAGAGTAGGAAGAGAAAAGGACAGTTTCTCCCTAGATTTCAACAGTTTGCACTTTACTAAGCTTGATAATACAAGAGTGCAATATATAATTATTTTAAAGTGAATTTTCTTCCATTTACCACTCATTATCTTTTCCTTGAATAAGAAAAGACATTGCTCAAGCTAGAATATTTTTTCTACCTTGAGGCTAACAATTGTAGAATAGATCCATCTAAAATTTGGTATTCTGCATTTCAGTGCTTCATTTTTGTAAAGAGAGTAATAAGTAATACCAATCTTCTTTGAAGAATACAAAAGTGAACATATTGTTTCAATAATTAAGAACATTTTCTGTGTTTTGAAACAGGTGCAGGATAAGGTATGCTCTGGGGATTTTCTTCATTTAGGATATCCTGAATATTTAATTTTTGGCCATATTTTATGCAGGTAAGAATCATTGTAGCTTATAAATTCTGTAATTAAAAAAAATTCATATAGTTTTGGTGCTGATGGCTAAATCCTGAAAACAAAACCTAAGGGGGACTAATGAGTCATTAAACTAAATTGAATGTTTTGCTACTAATTCCTATCCCATACATCTGATACAAAAGAAGTTTTGGTAATGGATGAACAACATGTCCTGGGAAGATGAGTTCTATCTAGTAGTTAAAAGTTTGCTTTTGTCACAGTTGTCTGTGAATATGGGTTTCAAAACAAACATCAGCCTTAACTTAGGATTTCATTATGTTCTAGAACTATCATTGCCTTAATGTTCGAAATTCTATGTAAGTCCTGCAAATAAAAAAGAGATGCATGTTTGTGGCTTTTGTAAATATATATGCAATGATATGGCTTTAAAAAACCATTTTGTCTGTGTCAGAATATTTTTTAATCCACCCAATATATTTCCAGAAAAATGGAGCAAGCATGTTGATAGTTCTTCATGTAGAAAGGCTGTTTCTCCTTGATATGTTAATTACCTGAATTATTTGCAAAAACTAAAATTCAGTGATCAAAGAGAAGCTATAATTCTATAAACCACATAGGCAAGACCTACATGGTGAAAAATACAAAAATTCAGAGAAATTACAGAAGTTCTAAACAAGTGGAAACATGTACGGTTTTCGGTCAAAAGACTCAACATTGAAGAATACAAATTTTCCTCAAATTCATCTATGGATTTAATAAAATATCTACAAGAATCTCAGCAGGATTTCTTCTGAAAATTTTCAAGATGAGTCTAATATGCTGACGAAAATGCAAAAGATGCATAATAGCCAAAAACAAGTTTGCAAAGGAAAATGAGTGTGGAGGTCTACCACTATCTGATTCTAAGACTAAATTTAGAACTTCACTATCAAGACAGTGTGGTATTGTTGTCAAGACAGGCAAGTAAAGGGAATACAACAGAGATATAGAAATAAACCCATCATATATAGACAGCTGATTTTGCAGAATGTGCAAAGGTAATTCAGTCAAGAAATAACAGGCTTTATGAAAAATGATGTTGCAATAATAGGATATACATGAGAAAAAAAAAAAGAAGCCTCTTTGGTCCTGATGATATTAAAAATTGAATCAAATGGATCATAGACCTACATAGACAACCTAGAAATACAACATGAAAAGCATGAACTGTAAAAGGAAAAAAAAAATGTTTACTTTATCCAACTTCAAACTTTCTGCTTCTCAAAAACATCGCTAAAATAAAAAAAAAAAAAACCTCATACGCTTTCAGAAAACATTTGCAAATTTGTGTCCAGAATATATAAAGAGGTCTCAGAACTCAATAATAACAAAACATAATTTAAAAATTAACAGAAGATTTAAACAGATACTTAAAGAAGAAGTATGGATGACAAGTAAGAACTAGAGAAGGTGCTCAACTTCTTCAGTCATCACACTGTAGTCCTTTGTCTTTGTTTTTCCTTGGTTCCTCCCCCTTTGCCTACTAGGATTTATACCAGCTGAAACCTGGGTAGCTATTAATAGTATATGTCCAGATTTGAGCTGCAATTTGCATGAGATAAACAACTTTACTTTGAGTTGGCTTCTGAAAGAAATCTAGATCTTTGGCAACATTAAAATTACATTTTAATTACCCCAGACATGACTATACCAATCATGGTACTGAAACCAACAAATTCTATATATATAAACTTAAGTTTGCCTGGGCATGTCACAAGTGTCACCTGTGGTAGAAAATAGTAGCAAAAGAGTAATTTTAGTTGGTAAAAAAAAAAAAAAAATTGCCTACAGCTAATGGATGTTTATCATTTCAAAGACTGTAATGACCTGTGGGACAATGTGTCCAAATCCACAGTGCCCGGTAGAAGAGCTTCACTTTATCTTCCTACAGGAAATCTTCAGGTTCTCTTATGGGTATTTCAGTTTTCCACTCCTTCCTCTTCTGGCAAAAGCACACATTTGTACCATTGGTTGACTCTTGTGTCCAAAGCAAATTTATATAAACAACATTTTTCTGAGCTTGGGAAATGAGGCTTACAGAATGAATCACTGTGCAAGAAACTTCTACCTTTGTTATTGGCATTCCTATGCTATTGCATTCTTTGTGCTTTGGAAAGCCTAACACTATTAAAGGATATTCACAATTTCTTTTAAGGTATGGGTAAGAGAGAAATGGTTTACACAAAATTGGCTTTTTCATAGAAAGTTAAAAACACTGTTTAATTTATAATAATTTTACTTTAGACTTATAAGATGACAGGACCAGTGAGAACTAGAAAGCAAATAATATATTTTCTATATATTTTATTTTCGTGACTTAATCTGAACACTCATAATAGTTGTAAGCATGATTTTTCTCTTTTAACAATGTTTTGTTATCTTGTTAATTTAACTATGATGAATTTATAAGATAAGATCTGGTGACTTAAAAAGGTAGATAATTTAAAACTAGGTTTAAAGATTTATGTCATAATGATTTTAATGTAAGCAATCTTTCTGATGATTAAAATAAAAAAACCCAATCTGTTGAATTAAATATATATTCTGAATCAAACTATTAAGGAAAGTCACTTAAATATTAGCTCCTCGATCCTTTCATCTTAGCAATGATTTAAGTAATCATCTTAGCAATGATTTTGATAAATTTATCAAAATCTTAATAATGTATGCAAATATGTATATAGTAGAAAATATACAGAAAATCTCTCTCCAATGATCAGTTATTACTTCTTAAGTTGCAATATTTATGACTTAAGTACCAACACTCTAATTGAATTTGAAAATTTTCAGATATTTTGTTATTTAGAATGACATAAAAGGAAACCATATCAAATAAAAATACATTTAAACACTGGAATTATTGTGTCCGCCATTTAGATAGCCTGAGCAGGTTTCAGTCTTTGACTTTATTTTATTCTGCTAAATAGTTTATGGATAAAAAATAATATTCTCAATAATAAAATATGTAAGATTCCCAAGAATTTCCATTGTAATCATTGTAAAAACAAAGATAAAGCAACTTTTAAATATGTAAAGAAGTTGAGGGTAGTGCTAGTATCTTTCTGAATAACACAATGATTGTAAAGTAAACATTAAAATCAAATATTTCATGGAAAAACACAAATGAAAACAAACTTTGAATTTTGAATGACAGAAGAAGGAAATATCAGGGTTCACTTCTTTTAATAAATCCTAGGGTTAAGACAAATATTTATCCCCCTCCCCAAGCCAATGATATTTCCCCTTTATTTAGTCTTCAACCTTTCTCTGATGCTTCCTTTCTCCAGGTTCTTTGCTTTGTCTTTTCTACTCTAAAGCATGTATGCATTTATTATTCTCTACCTATTTTTCTTACTCCTTGTTCTGTTCACCCATCCAAATTTCCCTTCCACCTCTCTGTTAAAATAATAAAAAGTCTCCTCTCCATATACTCCTCTCTTCTCCCTTTGACAACTTTTTTTTCTTCCTTTTATTTCATCATGTTATGGGGGTACAAATATTGTTAGGGTTACAAATATTGCCCCTGCCACCCCCCTTCCCCCCGACGTACCAGATTCAAGCGTGTCCAAGTACACACCCTTCGCCTCCTCCCCCCTCCCGCCTGCCCACCACCCGATAAAAAGTTTGTTTGTTTGTTTGTTGACATTTTGGTTACATTGTATATCTTTGCCTCTCCCTAAGAAAGGTTAGAGTTATGCCCTCCCCCTCCAAAATGTTCAACCCAATCTTAGGGATGTGGTGAGTCCCTTTGACAACTTTTGTCAAAAAGTCTATAGAAAAAATATATACATTTGTCCATGGCAGCCCACAAATGCCAACTATTCTCATTTCTTAGAGTGCTCCATTTTATTTCGCTTACTGTTGTGTCACTTGTTACTCATTTCTCATTATTCTCTGACCTTAATTCTATTATCAAATGGTAAGTGCTCCCAATAAACCCTCCAATCATTTCCTAATTTCCACACTCATTTGTCTCTGTTCACTCCTTGTTCTACTGCAGCATTTATTTTAGCATGTGGCTCTGTACTTTGTCCTTCATATACATTTGAATCACTTTGAGAACATTTTCAAAATTAAGATTCCTGGTTCCATTCTTATACTACTGTATATATGCCTACAGTGTTACCTTGCAATATATTTCTCACAAACAGCTCTCCCAGAGGGTCCTGATGTGTATTCTTTTGCGGGGGAAACCTTGGAAAATAATAGCAGTTTCCTGATTAGTATTCCTTACTCCATTTTCCCCTTCTCGCAAGCTGTTTTGTGCACTACCAAATATTTAATTTAAAAAATGTCTCATAATGCCAATCCCCATTTGAAAAGTTTACAGTGCATGACTTCTGCCTAAGAATTAAGGGTCAAGATTCTTAACATGGGATTTAAATCCGTTGTTAATGCTGTACCTTCCAATATCTTTCCCTTGATGCTGAATCCTTTTCCCAGACACAGGTTTCCTTACCATATTCAAACATGTCCTCACAAATTCACAAACTTGTCAGCACACGCCTAGAATGTATCTTTAAATACATTCTCTAAATCCATTAAATCTTACATATTTTTTCAATGGAAATTAATTGTATTTTCATTCCTCTCTTCTATTTCCTAAATAGTTTCCTACAGTTTACCAGTAATAAAATCAAAAGGTGATCTGATAGTTTTATTTGAACTTCCCTACCCCAATTTCAACTTGTAGTAATTGTTAATGCAGAGTGAATACATATTTTTCACATTCACTGTATTTCATTTCAGAGGACACAAAGTGAGCACATGGAAAAGGAAAATGCAACATTGGTGACAAAGTTTGTTCTCATAGGACTTACTCAGCAACCAGAGTGGAAAATTCCCTTGTTTCTGGCATTCTTGGTGATATATCTCATCACCATTGTGGGCAACCTTGGTCTGATTATTCTCATCTGTAATGACCCTCACCTTCACATCCCCATGTACCTATTTCTTGGAAATTTAGCTTTAACGGATGCTTGGCTATCATCTACAGTGACCCCCAACATGCTGGTCAACTTCTTATCCGAGAGTCAGCTGATTTCTCTCTCTGCATGTATGATACAATTTTTTTCCTTTACTCTCAGTTTAACCATAGAAAGTTTTATCTTGGCAGCAATGGCATATGATCGCTATGTAGCCATATGCAAACCTTTACTCTATCCAGTGATTATGACCAATGAACTATGCATCTGGCTACTAGTTTTGTCATTCCTAGGCGGTTTTCTTCATGCCATGATTCATGAAGGTTTATTATTTAGGTTAACCTTCTGTGATTCAAACATAATAGATCACTTTTACTGTGACATTATCCCTTTGTTAAAGATTTCTTGTACTGACACTTCTATTAATTATCTTGTGCTTTATGTTTTGGCAGCTGTAATTCAAGCATTCACGATTGTGACTGTTATTGTCACTTATACATCTATTCTCTATACAATCTTAAAAAAGAATTCTGTCAAAGGCATAAGGAAAGCCTTCTCCACATGTGGAGCTCATCTCTTATCTGTGTCTTTGTACTATGGCCCTCTTCTTTTCATGTATGTGCTCCCTGCATCTCCACAAACTACTGATCCAGACAAGGCAGATTCTCTATTTTACACTGTTATAATTCCTTTCTTAAATCCACTTATCTATAGCCTGAGAAACAAGCAAGTAATAGACTCATTGAAAAAAACATTAAAGGGAAAAGATTAGGTCTTGTAGTAATATCTCTTCTCTTTTTAGTAAAACAGTCTCAAAACTTTGCAAGTTAGATGTGGGTGTAATTTTGTACATGTTGAACATTTTTTGCCATTGCAATTGTCCTAGATTTTTAATGACTTAAAGTGTTAGTGTTTAATAAACTTAAAACATTTTATGTACTTGAAAACATACATAAAATTTCAATTATGTGTCATCTCATACTAGATTTAAAGCAGAAAACAAAGGAAAAAATTTTATATGTTATATTTTGTGTATTTGTCTTTATAAACACATGAAAAGGTAAAATTTTGTGTCTCCTCTGAGAAAAACTTGAGTATGATAAGTCATACAACAAATAGGGCTGAACACTCATATCCCATATACCCTAAATTGGTTGCAGGTTTCTGTTTGAGTGAGCAAAGCAAAATCCCAAGAATTCCATATCTACCAAATCCCACTGGCTCCTGGAGTAGACTGATATCAGAGCGAAGCTATTCAATCTTATCAATAAAAGAATATAAAATACATGTACCTAAAACATATGTCATTATTCTTTATATTTGGAGGTCTAGTACACATGATAAGAACAGATCATTTGCTCATTTTTTGTTCCTATAAGAGATATCTGCACATGCCAGGGAAGAGAATAAAGGAATGACAATACAGCTGTTATCTGTCACCCGAGATTATCCATATTGTTGCATATGTCTTTAGGTTGTTCATTTGTATTATTCCATGATATATTCATTGTAGTAACAGTTTCTTGTCAATTATATAGACTTTTTCTTATTCATTCACTATTATGACCCAATGAACAGATTGATAACATAAGCATCTGGTGTCTCTTTCTTCTGACACTTTCAAAGTCTGATTTCCTAATTAGGCTTTTCCTTGTGTGAGAAGACAGATATGAAACTATGAGTATGTGGGCAGTGTATGTAACATGTCAAGTCCTACTGTAGGTTGAGTGAGTATAGAAGGGGCAGGTGGGAGCTTCTCAGAAACTCAGATTTCCTTTGCAGCCTTCTTTTGTGCATGTCTAATCCACAGATTCCTCTTCTCTGGTTTATCTTTCAGTACAATATCAACTACTTCATACTTTTTTGAAATTCAACAAAATCTCTATTCTCTTAGTGTGATCCCGTTCTTACTTCTTTTATAGATTTATTCCCTTTAGTAAATAATTTTTGTCCCATAAGTAGGATGTTAGAGAAAAGGTAAAATATACCCTTGAGCAAAGCCCGCATTTTGGCCTAGATATTCAGCTTCCCCCAGAAAGAAACCCCCAGATGGTGCGCATCTTACCCATTGGGTGTGGCTATACTCATCCCCTCATCTCCCCTCCCACCTGCCTGACACCCAATGAATATTATTACTATGTGTGCACATAAGTATTGATCAGTTGGTGCTGATTTGATGGTGAGTACGAGTGGTGTTTTTTTTCCATTCTTGTGATACTTTACTTAGTAAAATGGAGTGGCTTTTACCTAATTATGATATAAATACATGTTGCATATATTTGTTTTGTTTCAAAAAAGGAATATATATCTATAGTTTCAAATATGAAAAAAAGAAACTACATAAATTCCATTTAAAAAGAAATATGTATATATTACTTAATGAATATTTATATGCAAAGTATATTCTATTTGCTATGTTCACCCAGATTTCTGGCACATAGCTGATGTTGAATTGAAAACTAACACTAATAACATGATAGAAGTATTCTCAATTATTGAGAGTATTAAGAAGAAAGGTGTATTCATTCCTTAATCTGGAGATTTAAAAGAATTTTTAGTTTCTCTATCTTTATACATGTACATGTATATACATATTTTTGTGTCATTTTACAATAGTTTGTAATGTTCAGGAAATTGCTGACATAATTATCCTAGACGATGTTGATAGAAATGACATAAATAGGAATTAGAAGAAAAGTAACAACCACCAATCAAAACTAGAACAGTATTTTTTAGAGTCTGGGTGTGAACTAGCTATGATAGAATCTTAACTATTAAATCTATTAGGTGTCTATCAGAACCTCATTTGTCTAGACTTCTTTGTTGTTTGTTTCTGTTAAAACAATGTTTTTCAAACTTCATTGGCCTTGTAGTCATCTGGAAAGGTTGTGAAAACTTACATTGATAAGCTCCATCACTAAGGTTTTTGATTCAGCAATGTTTGTGCTCTTGATTTGAAAGCACACTTAGGGAACAATTGTTTTTAAATAATCAGTTAAGCAAAATTTTTGTCATTCAAATTATTTACAGATCAGTCAATATGGAATTTCTATAAGTCCTATATTGATTACTTAAATAGCACTATAGTAATATACAATTATTGTAAAGGTTTCCAAACCCTGCTTTGTACGTTTGTGTTTTGGGGGGTCATGTTGTTGCAGAATTCAATAGGGCATCTGTTACAAAGGTTGAAATACTGTGGTGTTTTTTATTATTTTTTAAGGAGAAGGAAGACTGATAGTAATGACTGTCAATCAAACTATATAGTCACATATCAGTAAGGTGAATTGGAAGGACCTCTGTCCTTTAGAAAAAATCCTGTGAAGATGAATCAATATTTTAAAAATTTTTTTTAAAACTTAAATTATTTATTCCTTATATTTTAATCTAATTTTTATTCTCTATAGTCTGTATATTTTGGAGGTTGAAATCTCTTAAGGTTAATAACACAGAATATTTAGGAAAAAAATCCCAAGAGAACCTTTATAAATATTTGATAACAATGAGATGCTTTAAAATTTCATTGGGAAAGCAAGTTTATACAACTCTACAAAGTTGCAGCTATTTTAAAACTTGGGGCCTAATTTTAATAGAAACTGTAACATTGCCAGGATTATAATGTTCTTTGTAGCTAACTTGAAACTAAATGTCAAAAGTAGGTTTTAAATATAAATCTTTAATCAATGCTGCTTCTAATCTCAAAAATTTAACATAAAAAGACATGAAAAATATTAAAATATAGACCTCTTAGGCAATATATGGTTTCTGTTTTTGTCTTTGAAAGATGCAAGGACATATTTCCTCTTTGTTCACATATTGCTTGTAACAGAGTTGGTCATCTGTCTGATCTGTAGTATTGAGATTAATCAATGGCTTTGTTGTCTCATGTTTTAATATTCATCAAATATATTTCTCATGTTATCTGCATTTACATTCTTATTTCACATACCATTTGTAATAATTAAATTCAATATTCCTTGTGGAGGACAAAAAGTGTGTTTACTGGTTTTCATCTGTGATTTTGTTTCTTCTGTTTCTGACAGCAAAGTTTCTTCAATTTCTTCCCGTGCACTTCTATCAGGAGTGATGAGAATCTGAGGAATTGCAGATATTGGGGAGTTTTTAACCTCCAAATGTTCATTTTTTGATTGTGTGGTGTGCATGCTGTATAATTCAGAGGTAACTGTGGTAGTCCAGGTGTCTAAGGGTTACAGTGACTGCATCCTGTTAGGCGGCCTCTCATTATATATGTTTGGGTAGCTGGCATAATGGAGAGAATGAAGGCTCTACAATTCCTCTGGCAACCCTCGCCAGCCGCAAGCAGCCCCGGCACCCAGCAACCGTGGCGCAGCCGTGCGCCGCCTTTTTCTTTTTCTTTTTTTTTTTTAGAAGAATCTTTATTTCGTGATGTGAACATTAAGAATTTGCCCACATGGTTGAAAATATTCGCAAAGGATTTGCTCGATCATTTACACTCATTAACTCTAAAATTTCCATATGGACATTGTTCCAAGTGCCACAATAATGTGATTTTTACATCATCTTAGAAGAAATCTTCTAAGATAAACATATTTCAGGGAAATAGCTAAACAGTGGCAAGAAGCTGATTCCTTCTATATTCAAGAAAATAAATTCACTCACTCTATAGCAAGTATTTGTACTAGGGTTCTCCAAGAGAGCTCCCACTGCCTGGGGAATGTAAGGACCCTGGGGACCCTGGCTGGGGGGAAGCAGAACGTGAGAGCTGATGCTGCCCTCTGTGAGTGACCTGTGCTGGGCCAGGTGGACCAGCATCATGTGCACCACACACAGCTGTGGCAACATCCTATCCAATAGCCCTGTACTCAACATGCCACTGGTCAAGAAACAGTGCTTGCAGGACAGCAATGTAAATCCAAAAGCTCAACATCTCTAATCATCAGGGAAATGCAAATCAAAACCACAATGAGGTATCACTTAACTCCAGTGAGAATGGCCTTTATCAAAAAGTCTCCAAACAATAGATGCTGGCGTGGATGCAGAGAGAGGGGAACACTCCTACACTGCTGGTGGGACTGCAAACTAGTTCAACCTCTGTGGAAAGCAATATGGAGATACCTTAAAGCAATACAAGTGAATCTACCATTTGATCCAGCAATCCCATTGCTGGGCATCTACTCAAAAGATCCAATGACACTCTACAAAAAAGACACCTGCACTCGAATGTTTACAGCAGCACAATTCATAATTGCAAGGCTGTGGAAATAGCCCAAGTGCCCATCAATCCAAGAATGGATTAATAAAATGTGGTATATGTATACCATGGAGTACTATTCAGCTCTAAGAAACAACGGTGATATAGCACTTCTTATATTTTCCTGGTTAGAGCTGGAACCCATACTACTAAGTGAAGTATCCCAAGAATGGAAAAATAAGCACCACATATACTCACTAGCAAACTGGTATTAAC
>VSMD01082456.1:0-14889 GCA_008750895.1 Mirza zaza
CCAAATGTGACACTACCTTTCTTTTTTTTTTTTTTTTTGAGACAGTCTCGCTTTGTTGCCCAGGCTAGAGTGAGTGTCGTGGCATCAGCCTAGCTCACAGCAACTTCAAACTCCTGGGCTCAAGCAATCCTCCTGCCTCAGCCTCCCAAGTAGCTGGGACTACAGGCATGCGCCACCATGCCCGGCTAATTTTTTCTATATATATATTAGTTGACCAATTAATTTCTTTCTATTTATAGTAGAGATGGAGGTCTCGCTCTTGCTCAGGCTGGTTTCGAACTCCTGACCTCGAGCAATCCGCCCTCCTCGGCCTCCCAGAGTGCTAGGATTACAGGCGTGAGCCACCGCGCCTGGGCAGACACTGCCTTTCTTACTCTGTCTTTGTTTGGCTCCTTTGTGGGCTCTCACTCTTGGGTACTACCTCCAGTTCCTCCTCAGTTCTAGCCCTCTCCTCTTCTTACCTTATACTCATCTCCTGCCATCTCACTTGTACATAGCGCCATGGGCCCATTCTGGATCCAAAAGACATATTTTAACAGAAGTGAGCTCTGAGGTCCCTGTGCCACTGAATGCCAGAATATTAACATTTCCTCATCTGTAAACTCCCTACCTAGGGGTATAGGGTTGCTATGAGAATTAAAGGAATAAATAAATGTTAACTGCTAAAGACAGTGCACAGCAACGAGTGAACACCCAATATAAATCTTAGATGGTTTTGTCCTTGTCACCATCCCTATCCCAACCTGAGCTCTCCTGGATACTCTTATTAGCTATTAGAGACAAACTAAGTAAACTCATTCTGTTTTTTCAAAAGCAATTTCAAAGACAAACTTCAACACTTTCAGAAAAGCACCACAATAGGCCAACTGGCAAACAAACTTAGTGGGTTGTTCTCAGCCAAAAAAAAAAAATGTCCCTATCGCATTCAGCCCTGGCTGGGGACATGGGTTGTTTTCTCAACGGAAATCAAGTTTATTTTTATCCCTAAGGTATATCCACAATCTTCCTTTCTTCTTCCGTCCAATAATTCAATCCCAAACAAAACAGGAGAATAAAAGATTCTGTCTGGCAAGAGTCTCTCTGGGCGCCCATCTTTTAATTAGCAACGCGCACAGTCCAGCTGCTGGGCTTTGTAGCAAGGGCTGGAAGAGCAACAGGCATCTCTTCCTCCACCCGCTTTGATTTTTCCCTCCATTACCCCTCCCCCTCTATGCCATCCCTCCAGAACCTAACACCCAACAAAATATGATTATTTGCATGAAATCAATACCGTGATTCACACACAAAAGCCCAAAAAAAACCTGCTATGCAATAGCGTGAGTAATTTTTCATGAACCAGACTCCTAAGTGCTTGCCAACAAGCTAAATTATCCTCTTGTTAAGTGTTATATGTTTTTTTTTCTTCCCTCTTTCTTCTTTTCCATGTACTTCTTAATATTGATAAGCTTCTCTTAGTTGAAGGGAACATTTGCATTTTTCTTTGGTTCTCTGTGCAGCAAGCACATCAAAGGACCAACTCCCTGCCTCTCTATTTTTCCTTCTCAGTACCTGAACTGCCTTTGCCCAGACTCTCATTGAAAAGACGGTGCCACTTTTAGAGGGGACAAAAGAAAGTCGATGCTTAAGGATCTGGATTTGGGATCAAATACCTAAAGTCACATGAAGGCTAGGTTTAACCTCTTATTATTCCATCAATTAGTTCATTAACTGACAGTACTTAGTGGACACCACTTGGGTTTCCTGCCCTATACTAAGTACTTTGGTAACTAGGAAACTGAAATGAATTTTTAAAAACGCCTATTGATGCAGATAAAACGAAAGTGATTGTGGACGCTAGTGTAACTAAGGATAAGATTTTGTGGTTTGGGGCAATAGGGCTACAGACAAGGGTGGGGAAAGGGGCCATGAGGGCTAGACAGATGTGGTATATGTATGCCATGGAGTACTACTCAGCTTTAAGAAACAATGGTGATCTAGCACCTCTTGTATTTTCCTGCATAGAGCTGGAACCCATTCTACCAAGTGAAGTATCTCAAGAATGGAAAAACAAGCACCACATGTACTCACCAGCAAATTGATATTAACGGATCAACACCTAAGTGGACATATAGGAATAACATTTATTGAGTGTCAGGCAGGTGGGAGGGGGGCATGGGCAATATATGTAACCTTAACATTTGTAACCCCATAATATGCTGAAATAAAAAAAAAATATGGAAAAAAAAAAAGAACAGGTTTGCAGAAGAGGAGTGGGTAGAGACTTGAAAATTGGGAAGAATTTGGATGGCAGTAGGTAGACAAGGCAAGTCATTCTAAGCAAGGAGAAGATTCATTATGTTTTAATAAGGATCGTGGTCATTAAACAATGAAGGCTTAGTTTCAAAGGGCCAGGCCATCTCCTGCGCATGCTACAGGCCTTGTGGTGCTCTCACATAGAAGCTGTACTTCCTCCTTCCCCTCTCCCATCCTCCACTCCCCACCCCCAGGCCCCAGGTGAGTTAGCGACAGCAGCTGGGGAGCTGACATGCCAGAGAGGGACAGGCAGAGAGGCTGAGATGAGATTTCCTCTTACTTAGGCGGGAGAAGGTACAGCAGACCTAGCAAAATAAAGAAAAGTGGCATTTCTCGGGCTCTATTGTTATGTAATATAAAAGCATACCAAGTACACATTCAAACACACACATGCATAATAATAATTGGAATCATAATGTACATAGTTTTCTTTTATTCCCTTAATAAATCATGACCTTTTCTGCTATGCTGGTAATTAAATATTATTTTAAAATATAATTTAATGGCTGAACGATCTATCCTATTGCTTTGCCACAATGTATTTGAGCACGCTCCTGTTATTACCTGTTTATATTTTATTTCCAATTCCTCTCCATTACAAATAGTACTGTGATAAATATCCTTTAAGATTAATCTTTGATACCATTTCTAATGATTTTAAGACATATTCCTAGAAGGAGTATTATTGAATCACAAAGTATGAACATTTTAAGACTCTTTGTAAATAGTTATAAATTACTTTCCAGAAACCTGTTCCCCATTCTTCTTCCCAGAAGCACTGCAAAAAAAAAAAAGTGTTGGTTTTACTAAAACCATCTCAAGCATGGAATACTGCATATACTTTCTTCCTATTTAAAAATTTAAACTAATTCATACAAAGGTATGAATATTATTATATTCATACCTATTATTCTTCACAGGTATCCAATATGCATATAATTTTAAAATAACTTATGAAAATTTTAAGGCATGAGCAAACATGTTAAAACCTGCCATGCAAGTGAAGAAAGAGAATATAACCTAAAGTGTTGAAGTCCCCTATGTGATTCTTCCATAGCCTCTTTCCTTACTCTTTTAAGAAATAAATACAGCACTGAATATTTTTGTTAACTATTCCCTTTATAGTTCTGCTATATGCGTATGCAATTTAAATAATCTGCACTTTAATTTAGCTTGTTTTTGAACTTTGTAAATATGATATCCTACTGTACATATTTTTCCAGCAACTTGCCTTATTAAACTAATTTATTTCACTGCTATATAGTGTTTCATTGTATGAATGCGTCATGGCTTTGCCTCTTTCCTGTTGATAGATACTTGGGTTGTTTCTAGTTTGCATCTATATATGGACAACGTAGCTATGAAGATTCTTCCCTGTGTCTCTTGGTATCCTTGATGAGTTTCTCCCAGGCAATGATTTATAACGTGGTGTGTGGTTCTACAGAGCCAGGAGGTTTTCCAAAGACTTTCAGGGAATAAATAGCATTAAGGAATCAGTTTTAAAATCATCAATTTCTGTACATACATTCTCCTAAAACCATTTCTTTTTAAATTCTCATATCTTAATAGCTGTTCCCCCACTGTACAAAAGAAAAGCATAGCTCTCACTCATCCAGATTCTAACTGTATTGCATTAAACTGGAATATAAAAAGCTCTAGGATGACAAACAAAGGGACATTTCGAAATTTTATGAGGTTGTTGAGAAAGCAAATGACTTTAATGAGTGGATAACAAATCATTTTGCAAGTCAAATGAATTCCAATTATTTGTTTTCCACAAAACCAACCTTTCAGCTGCTAGATTATTAAAAATAATTTCTGATAATAAAATCATCAATCATAAATCACTAGGTGACACTTGGCATATGACTGAGAATGAATTCAAAGAATTGACTGACATTGCTAAACAAAATTCTTCATTCTTCTATTTATTCATAAGAACAATGATTCTTAGCACTTACATCTATAAAAACAATAAATAGAATAAAACTGATACTTTATTCTGTCTTATTCTAGCCATAAATAATATTTATTCATCAACCGATTAGAAAAAAACTTCTATCCATTTCAATAAGATAAACATTTTCAATAAAATTTAAGTTTTCATAGTAAGTAAATATCTAACAAAATGTATAATTATATTGTTTTGATCAATTGTGTATTACTAATAACTACAATGATAACTCAATCCAGGAAAAATTTTCAGTACTAGACCTTGTGGTTACACAAAAAATCTTTGAAAAATTCAATTCATGCACATATTTTTGCTCTAAATATGTTTTGTAATTCATTAAAAACATTCAAGCATAAAATTATTTTAAATTTGGATAAAATTATTTGGGAAGTCATAAAATAAAAATACAGGTTTAAGGAGGAAAAAGTGATTAAAATCTTAAACCATTGAAGAAGAGCTTGATCATGTTGTTTTTCTATTATAATTTAAAGTCAATACACAGGAAATGATATTCATTTCTTATATTACAATCTGCAAGGAAGAGTTTAGATGACAACTTAAAATTGTACAAGCAGTGTATAGATTTTCAGAATTGTGTTGGGGGTGTGCAGATGAAAATATTTGACAACTACTAATGGGTATATACCCAGGTGTGGAATTGTGTGTCACGGTGCATACATCTTCATTATTTCTAGATAATATTAAATTGTTTTTCAAGATGTCCAACTCTATCAGAACCACAAAGTCCTAATAGCTGCACATGCTTCCAAACACTTGGGATTGCTGGAGTTTTCAGTTTTTGCCAAACTCGTGGGTGTAAAATGGCATTTCATTGTGGTTTTAATTTGCATTTTCCTGATTTAATGAGGGTGAGCATATTTTCATATGTTTATTGGCATTCCTGTTACTATTATTTATTTTTAAGCTTTGCTAATTTGATTTACAAAAAGTGATGCCTCATTTGCATTTCTTTGATAACTAACAGGGTTAATACTTTTTCATATGCTTATTAGCCATTTTTACTTATTTATTTATTTTTTTTTTGGTGAATTGTCCATTCATATCCTGCCCATTTTTCTACTGGGATTTAAGGAGCTTTCTTATGAATTCAAATGAGTTCTATTAAGGCCTAAGCCCCTTACTTGTCATATTTATTGTCTTGCAATCTTTGGATAAACCATACTTTGTTATATGATGCCATAGTTCTTTTAATATACTTATGAATGTGATTTGCTGATCTTTTGTTTTGGGTTTCTACATCAATATTTATAACTCAGATCGTCCCGCTAGTGTTCTGCTCTGTTTTGTTTTGTTTTGTGGGGGTGGCACTCTGTCAAGTTCCAGTATCATGGTAATGCTTGCATCTTAAAATGAGCTCAGAAGATTTCCATTTTTTCTAGGGAGACTAATCAATTACACAGTATAGAAACTGTTTGTTGTCTGAAAAATGGACAGAAGACAACTATAAAATAATCTAGAACTGATGTTGGAGAGAAGAGTAACCCTTAAAGCAAGTTATTAGGCTTTCTCTCTCTTCTTTTAAAAACCAAATTTAATGTACATACTTTCTCCAGCAAATCACCAATTTCATTAAGAACTTCAAATTTATTACCATAGCTATGTGCAGTTTGGCTTATCGATTTTAAAATGTCCTTTATTCTGATCTTATCTCCCTTTTCTCCTTGCAAATGTTGTTTATTTGCACTTTTTATTTCTTTCAGTGGAACTCCAAAAGATTTTTAAATTCATTTTTCTCAAAGAATTATCTGTTGGATATGTTTATAAATTTACTGTGTATTTTATGTGCGATTTATTAATTTCTCATTTTTTCTTTATTTTTTCTCTTTTAATTAGAGAAAATTAATTCTCTTTAATTAATCTGTTGAATCAGCTACTTAATTTGTTCATTCTTTATTTTGTGTGCCTTTTTTTTATTTTAGCATATTATAGGGGTACAAGTGTTAAGGACATATATTGCCCATGCCCCCCTCCCCCCTCGGGTAAGAGCTTCAAGCGTGTCCACCCCAATTATTGTCAACTTCCTATTATATTTAAGGCTATTTCGTGATCTTATTATCTCTTTAGTCAGGGAACAGTTTCAGTAGTCAGCTAGTTACTGCGTGTCTTCCTTCTGTGATTAATTCTCCAAAGATGCAACTCTCATTCTTCCCCTTCTTAAAGTGTTTTAAATGGTTCCCCACTGAGTACTGAAATAAGTTTCAAGTTCTTATTTTCCATTCAAAATTCTCTATACTCTGGCCATAATATTTCTAATGTCAACCTCTACTACTTCATATATATATATGTATGTGTATATATATACACACACACATATATGTATATCCTATTCTAGAGACAAACTGGACATTTTCCAAACACTCTAACCCCCATACATTTGCCTGTTTTTCCTCCTACTGGGAATGCCCTCCTCTTCACCCCTCATCTCCCTGGAAGCATTACCACCTTTGGAAATTGCACACAACCCTTCAGCTGGCCATGGCTTCCTGGGTGGCTGGAGTCTTGCAGAGTTGGAGCCAGCAAGTTATCTTCTGCTGGCCACTTGGCTTCACCTACCAAGGAGGAAGCCATGAGTGCTGCGCACAGGCAAGGCAGGCCCAGGTACTCAACAGCACCTTTTCTTGCCGATGCACCACACCTTCCCACACCCCATAACCACAACGGCAGCTCTGTCAAGGGTCACCATACATCATCCAAACCTGTACCCTTGTTTTATTAAAAGGGTTCACTAGGACAACAGGTATAAACCAGGTCTGTTCTAGGCAAATCAAGCATATGATCATCACCCTAACTAAATCTCAGGAACTATGCCCATACATACTCAATATGCCTATACTTCTCTTATTTCTCTGTAGAAAAAGGAGACATAGAGATATAAGAGTAAATTGTACAAAAGTACACACAAAAAAAGTTAATTATTAACATAGATATCACCTCGGATTTTTCACTATGCCTCCCGTTTGGGCTTTGTAGATAATTTACAAAGAGTTTGACTGTTGCCAATATCAGATATCAGCATCCCTTGCTCCGTGTGTGGCCTCTCAGGAGCCAGGCTAAGTAAGAGGAGGCAGAGACCCATCTGGGTCAAATAATCCTAGGGTATTATATTGACCTCACAATGTCTCAGACTTGTCATGGGAGAGAGCAATGCGATGTTCCAAGCTTATTGGGAAGATACACACTGTCACAAAGATTTTATAGCTCCCAGTGTTACCATATTTTCTCAAGTCTTCTCCCACTTCTACTTCCATCACCATGACAACACACATTTCATTAATAATGGAGACCTGAGGGAAAGCTTCTGGTGTCAGTCCCCTCTCAGGACTCACCTCCAGCTTTGGCATGCCACGAAACCGCCCTGACTCCAGACATGGGGCTCTGGACATTCCAAGTTGTGGCAATGTTGTATATCAGGGAGGAGGCTGGTTACATACAAGCTATAGACGGTGAACATGCAGGATTTAGCCAAGATTTCCTAAAGCAATTAGCTGGGACAAACGAGTAGAACAAAAGAAAAGCCATTATAAAAACGCTAAGCCATTTAGATTTGGAGATCAACGTGGGATCCCTGGTTCTGACACAGAGAAAAGAGGAGAGACAGAGTCAAAAGTTTTCAGACCGTTTTCCTAGCGCCTGTTCAACACCAGGACTTCTGATGGCAAAGAGCAGTATCCATACGTAGCCCAGCTAACCACATCCTGGGGGGTCTCTGGCACTTTCTCCTCTATAGACTCGGCCAACTTTAAAAGGCCTTATGATGTAATTATTTTAAAAAAAAATTCACAGCTTCTGTTATCAGACTATTGAATCGGAGCTCCAACCCTTATCAGTTGTGTGACCTTGAATAATATATAATGACTCTGAATCACTATTTCCTTTCGATAAAATGGAGAGCACGATATTTACATGGAAGATGAAAGTCAGCACATGTAAGACCCTGAAATGCAAAGTATTCTCAATAAAAGTTAGGAAAAGCAATGCTAAAATTATTATGGTGATGATGATCGTCATTAATACCATCAGTGGGCTTTGGAAAGAAAAGGTCTGAGGCCTCTCTGGGGACTGCTGTAATCACATCCACCCCTCTACAGCCACGGTCCTGGTTTGGGAGCACCAGACACACGGCCCAGCAGTGGCAGAAACCCCAAATGAGTCCAGGCCCCATGGACCAGAATAAGTTAAGGTCAGGAGCACGAACAGTCAGAGTCAACAACAACAAAAAATCGAGTTTGAGCGTCCTAGAAGAGCAGACAGGCAGGGCAGAATAAGAGTGCGTGTGCCTGAGAATTTCAGCACCTGGCTGTCCCCATGAGGATTTCTTTTATCCGGACATAACAGTGGCTTGTGCAGCCTTCCCGCCTTCTCCCTCGAAGCCTCAGGGAGCCTGTGAGACGTCGGGATTTCAATCAGCAGGAAAGAGAGGCGAGCGGACGTGTCTTCTCAACGACTCCAACCACCAGCGCCCTGTCCCATCAGCTAAGGAAAGTGGAACCAGTGTTAAGTTTTCCT
Organism: Mirza zaza; assembly: GCA_008750895.1. Taxonomy (NCBI): domain Eukaryota; kingdom Metazoa; phylum Chordata; class Mammalia; order Primates; family Cheirogaleidae; genus Mirza; species Mirza zaza. Next base: position 8,774 of record VSMD01082456.1, read on the forward strand.
CCTTTCACTTGCCATTACCAAATCTGCCCTTTACACGTCAGGCCTTCTCTTCTGCTAAAGTGTGTCACCTGCCTTCCCTTTCTATTCTGGTCCCTCTGCTGCCCTTCTATTATACATCCTGCCATTATCAGCTCATGCCTGATTTAATTCAGCACCTTCCTCTCAGATGTCCCTGTCCCCAGGGTCTGCCGACTCCAATACATCTAGCACGGCTGCCAGGATGATCTTCCTTGGGCGACGTTTTCATCACATTGTCCACCATCCTCGGGGCTGCTGGTGTCTCCCACCTCCCCAATCCCACACCTCCTTACTCCCCCCAGCCTCCCTCCTCTGCAGCCAGGCTGACTGGCTTCTCAAGCCCTGCGTATGATTTTCTTTCATGGACTTCTACATGGCATTCCCCAGATCTGAAATGTTCCCTTCCCTCCTCTCTGCTAATTCATGCCTCTAATTGCCCTGAAGAATTTAGCTTAACATTACACCTTTCTATACCTATCCCCTAGAGCAGTAACTTACACCTCAGCTAGTGCCTGGATTTGGACATTTGTGGGATAAACTATGATCCTCTAATCCCTCCTAGGTGCCCAAGACTTCACTACTGAGTTTGATCCTGATCCTTTCCCGGGTGCCAGCTTTATAATATGGCTCCACCGCTCAGTAATTCTCACTTGATGATAGGTTAGTTTAGAAATGTTGTGACTTCACTGCAATCTCTCTCTCTGGAACTGGAAGAAAATTCCCCAAAGGCGGTGGCTCTGCATTCCATTTGCACCCCTCTGATCGCATATGCATAACTATGTGTGTAGAATGGCTCAAGAAATGTGTGTGGCTGCCTCGAGTAGAACTCTCAGATGGCCCCGGGGAAACTGACCTTTCTACAAGAAAAATAAATTAGAAATAACCTCAATACTCAGCCCTATAAATACATCATGAAATATCCGTATGATGTAATATTATTTATGCCTTAAGAACATTTTTGAAGGAGTTTTAAATGGCATGAGAAAATGGTCACTGTATAAACTTGCTTGATATCTGTGATTTTTACATAAATGTAATAGGTATTTTTAATTTAACAATAGAAAAATGGAAAGATGATAGGAAAGAAGAAAGAAAGGAGAGATGGGAGGAAGGAAGGAAGAGATAATGGAAGAAAATGCAGGAACATGTAAAAGGTGGTGGTCTGAGTAGTTCTGGGTAATTTTCTTTTTTCTTCTTTAGGATTTTCTATGTCATCACATTTTCTAAAATAATCCTACATTGCTTATAAATATAAACAGAAAACAAACTGTATTAAACCTAAAATTACCTATCGAAATGTCATATTTTCAAATAGTATTTTTAAAAATATAACATCTTACAGGGAAAGAGTAGACAAGTGATATAGTAGAGAAACTGACTGATTACTGAGAGAATAAAATTTTGGTATTCAGGAAATTCCCAACTGATAGAGAAGTGATGGCTATCACTTCTCTAAGTGATGTTAGCAGGTAACATCCCATTCCTGAGACCAGTTAGGAGGAAATTTTTGTTGTTTCCATTTTGAACATGTTGCTACTCCCATTCTTTGAATGACAAAATTAACTTATCCGCCTCCACTACCACACTACTTCCACCATCATCACCACCTGCATCACCATCTTCATCACCTCCTAGCACCTCTACCACCTCTAAAACCTCCACCTTCACCTGCACCTCCACCAACATCATCACCACCTCTAACACCTCCACCTCCACCATCATCACCAACACCTGCACTTCCACCTCCACCACCATCACCAACACCTGCACCTCCATCATCATCACCAACACCTTCACCTCTACCACAATCATCACCACCTCTAACACCTGCACTTCTACCATCATTACTAATACCTGCACCTCCACCGTCATCACCACCTCTAACACCTCCACCTCCACCATCATCACCAACACTTGCACCTCCACGACCATCATCACCACCTCTAACACCTCCACCACCATCATCACCACCTTTAAGGCCTGCACTTCCACCATCATCACCAACACCTGCACCTCCATGACCATTATCACCACCTCTAACACCTGCACCTCCACCATCATCACTGTCACCAACACCTGCACCTCCATGACCATCATCACCACCTCTAACACCTGCACCTCCACCATCATCACCAACACCTTCACCTCTACTACCATCATCACCACCTCTAATGCCTACACTTCCACCATCATCACTAACACCTGCAATTCCATGACCATCATCACCACCTCTAACACCTGCACCTCCATGACCATCATTACCACCTCTAACACCTCCACCTCCACCATCATCACTATCTCCAACACCTGCACCTCCACCATCATCATTGCCTCTAACACCTGCACCTCTACCACCATCATCACCACCTCTAACACCTCCATCTCCACCATAATCATCATCATCTCCTACCACTTCCCTCACCACCTTCAACACTTTCATCCCTACCACCATCATCACCACCTCCAACACCTCCACCTCCACCTCTATCCCTACCTCTACCTCCTACCACCTCCACCACCATCAACCTAAAAGAGTGAATAAGTCTTCTACAGCAAATTGAATGTGGGCAGGGGAAACAAAGAAATATGGGAAATTAGAACATGCTTCCCAGTGTACTATCCTTTAAATACTAAAAACAAGCAGAACTTTCCTGGAAAGTCCTCACATCCTTGGCTTGGAATAGATGGAATTTCAGAGTAACCGACCAACAGAATGGGGAGGATGAGGAGGAAGCCCACTCAGCACTTGAGCTGAGAAGGGAACATTGACCTTGGAATCTATCCTGCCCCATGTAATTAAGAGTTCATATCAACTTTGTAAGGACCAGATCCCTACATGAACCTAGTATTATATCATACAATATCTCATGAAATGTTTATTTAAAAAAAAAACTATTGTATATTGTCAGACAATAGAGAGCAAAGGAAAAATGGTAGGTGGGGTGAGGGCAGTCAGGGTTGAGCAGAGCTGAGCAAGTTGTGGGGGTGTTGGTGTGGGCGTACTCGAGCATGTGCGCATGAACCGGCACTTACGCTGTGTGAGAATCACTGAGCTTCAGGTGTCTGTAACACCACTTGGCTCTGCTTAGGCTATTACATATTATCAAATGCAAATTGAATAATAGTCACTTTTGCCTAGCAGCAGAGGGAAGGGTTTCAAATTAACCTTGTCTCTAAAGGAAAACTTGTATGTGTCACATTGCAAGATGGAAAGTGGCTTCTATCTATGGCCCCTGATATTATTCAACCAAATCTGCTGGAAGTTGCTGTGAGTCTCCAGGAGTACAGGTGGGCAGAGGAGAGGAGAATGTCTGGTCATGGTAAGGTCTGGAGCAGGATGTAGACAGTGAGCGCCTGTGGTGTTCAGGGTCACTCGTCTACTCATCCACATATGCAAAGGGGGATGAGGTGGTGATAGGACTTACCATTCATTCATGTATGCAGAAAACATTTGCTGGGCACTTTCTACACACCAGACTTTGCTCTTAGGCATTGAAATAGAGCTGTGAACAAGATAGACAAAGCGTTTTCCTTCATGGAGCTTAGATTCTAAAAATGGATATTGGTGGAGAACAAATAAGTTACATGTTACTATAATGTCAGGAAAGCTAAGTGGTTTGAGGGAGGCTGGTAGAGTGTAATCACAGTACTAGGGGTGCTATTTCAGATGGGGTGACCAGGGAAGGGTTCTGAGGAGGTGACATTTGAACAGATCCTTGAATGAAGGGGGAAAAGCCATGCAAATATCAGAGAAAAGGACATTCTAAGTGCAGGCAATAGAAAATGCAAAGGCCCTGAGGCCAAAACCAGCTCAGGGTGTTTTAGTGTGTGGTCAGCAGCAAATGGTCTAACCTACAGGGCATAAAGGGAGCAGAATGATCAAGGAAAGTATATGTAGGACATAAAGTCTGCAAGACACCTCGGGTCCAGATCATATGCAGACTTGGAGGCCATGGTCAGGGGCTTTGAATTTTTTCCTAACTTGATGGAAAGCCATGGAAGTGTTTTGAGGAAAGAAGTCTTTAATATATGCCTGTTAGGACTTAACCGTTTATGCACATCACCTCATGAAGGTGACACTTCTGCAAGAGAGAAATGCATACAGGGGCATCTCTAGCTGCTTTGGGAGAGCCGGCCTGACAGCACCTCCTCCAGCCTTGACATGCATCTCTTGCTTCCTGCCCCAGAGCTTTTCTGCTTCACAGCTTGGCACAAATGCAATTTCTGCTCCACACAAATGCAACTGCAAGTGCCAGTGGTTAATACCTAGTGGGAGTCACCCTTGCCCAATGGTGGCAGACAGTAATGGATAAATGCTTCTTCTTATGTTCCCCTGGACAGACGGTTCTGATTTGGATTTCATAAAGCTCCTTTGAAATTCCAGAGGGATTGAGCACCAGTCTCTCATGAAGTAGCCAAATCCATTCCTCCGCCTTGTATTGCCTCTCTCCCCTGCCCTGTTTTGGCCCTATCTTGTGTTCCTTCTTCTGGATCACCTTCCTAAATAAGCTCATTGAGTATGTAGCAGGCACTGCATTTAAGGAAATACAGGATAAGATAGTACGATAACCCCTGTTTTACAGATAAGGAAGTTGGAGGTTAAATACATTGTTCAAGGTCACACTGAAGGCCTGGCACTGTGGCTCACGCCTATAATCCTAGCACTCTGGGAGGCTGAGGTGGGTGGATCACTCAAGGACAGGAGTTTGAAACCAGCCTGAGCAAGAGTAAGACCCCATCTCTAAATTAATTGGCCAATTAAAACTATATAGAAAAAATTAGCCGAGTGTGGTGGTGCATGCCTGTAGTCCCAGCTACTCGGGAGGCTAAGGCAGAAGGATCGCTTGAGTCCAGGAGTAGGGACTTTCATTCCATTTCACCTTCTTCTGGACATTTGAAATATCCTCCTAATCATTTCTTCTTAAATTTATTTCAATGTATATACTGGAACTGGAGTAATTCTATCTACACTGTCCTGCCCCGACACCTCCAATAGCTTTCCATCGCCTCCTCTGAAAAAANTCAGGCCTTCTAGAAAAGCAGTTAAGAAGGAAGGCTTTGGTGTCATACAGACCTAGTTTGAGCCCTGGTTCTCTTATTGATTAACAGGGTGACATTTGCTGAGTAACAGGCAACAGAGTGAGACTCTGTCTCAAAAAGGAAAAAAAAAAAAAAGTCACACTGAAGTCCAGGATGGGACCCGGGTTTAGCTGATTCCGGCAACCATGATTGTAACCACTGTCCCGTGCTCCTCACACTCAGAATTCGGCAGGCAGCAGTGTTTCAAGTACGGATGGCCCTTCCTGTTGGAGGACCAATGAAGATACAGAGCAGGGTTTCCAGGGCAGCCCGTCTCGATCGGGGTTCGGGGAAGGGTCCCAGTGCTAGGGAGAAGATAAGCAGGAATCAGAGACTGAGAAAGCAGCCCGAATCCGTGGCTTGGGAAACATGGTGTGAGTTACAGGCAGGCTGCACTCAGGGGACAAGGAGTACTGAGTCCTCACTCAGCTAGACTGGATGCCAGCCCTGCGGCAGCAGAACAAATTTCAGAGCCCATCCTGCAGGAGGCAAGTGAAGAGTCTTGCTTGTTAGAAACTTAGGTATGTGGAGGATAATTACTGTCAGTTATCTTTTTAAAGACAGATATAGTCAAATTGATAAGAAGCAAAAAAATCATAAAAGCTGGTAATAATAGCTCTCTTATTCAGCACTTATGTGTGCCAGGCACTGTGCTGTGCACTTTTGACATCTATGATCTTTTTGGCAACAGCACGATGGAGGTACAGTGCATATCCACATCTTAACAATCAGGATTAGAACGGTTAACTCAGCAAATGTCACCCTGTTAATCAATAAGAGAACCAGGGCTCAAACTAGGTCTGTATGACACCAAAGCCTTCCTTCTTAACTGCTTTTCTAGAAGGCCTGAGTGAAGACTCTTTTTTCAGAGGAGGCGATGGAAAGCTATTGGAGGTGTCGGGGCAGGACAGTGTAGATAGAATTACTCCAGTTCCAGTATATACATTGAAATAAATTTAAGAAGAAATGATTAGGAGGATATTTCAAATGTCCAGAAGAAGGTGAAATGGAATGAAAGT
>VSMD01082458.1:0-31041 GCA_008750895.1 Mirza zaza
CAGTAACAACAACAAAAACCAGAAGCTCGGCCGGGCGCGGTGGCTCAAGCCTGTAATCCTAGCTCTCTGGGAGGCCAAGGTGGGCGGATCGTTTGAGCTCAGGAGTTCGAGACCAGCCTGAGCAAGAGCGAGACCCCGTCTCTACTATAAATAGAAAGAAATTAATTGGCCAACTAAAATATATATAGAAAAAATTAGCCGGGCATGGTGGCACATGCCTGTAGTCCCAGCTACTTGGGAGGCTGAGGCAGCAGGATTGCTTGAGCCCAGGAGTTTGAGGTTGCTGTGAGCTAGGCTGACGCCACAGCACTCACTCTAGCCTGGGCAATAAAGTGAAACTCTGTCTCAAAAAAAAAAAAAAAAAAAAAAAAAAAAAACCAGAAGCTCATTTGAAATTTCATTAAGAAAAAGCCAGAAGGTGCAGAATTCTGAAAAATGAAAGAGAGCTAGAAAGAGACACCAGCTTACCAGGTAGTAAAAAACACTATAAAGATGATAATTTAAACAGATTAAGAGTCACATAGGAAAAGACCTATAAACTAACAGAGCAGCAGTCTAGAAATAGAAAACTATGAAAACTTAGTATGTGGTAAAATCAGCTTCTCAGATCTATGGGGATATGTATTGACTTCTTAGGTATGGGTCCTACGGCCCCCAGCACGTAGCAGACAGGTTGGCAGTTCATTCCCTCACACTTCCACGGCCAAGAGCACACCTGCAAATGGAAGCTCCCAACCATGGCCCATGCCTGCCTTGTCTCCCTCCCACAGTTTTTCTGTAACTGGAGGAGCTGCCGAGTTTGTAAGTCTAACACAGGCCTCCACAGACACCCTCCTTAGGGCCCCCCTCCAGGCCCAGGGGACTCATTTGAGCAGCCGAGCACTCAGACTTGGGGAGTTGACCCAGTAGGGACCACTCGCTTTCCTGTGAAAGCCCAAACAGGCTCGGGACACCTCAGGCAGGGCACTCTGAGGCCCTCAGCCTTAGAGCGTCTAGGGGGAGAAGGGGCTCGGGGCGGCACAAGGCTCAGGTCCAGTAGAGTCTTGGCTCTGAGGCAGTCTCATGTCTGGGCCACAGGCATGCTCGACTTCCCTCCTGTGGCTTCTCTTGGTGGAGGCAATATCTATCATGTATTCAAGCTTGGTCTCTGATAAGAGGGGAACTTGGAATTAGAAATCTCAGAAAAACTGTTTCTTCAAGTTCCAGAAGCTGTTCCAGATGGAGTCCTGTACTTGGCTTTCTAGGAATAACATTTTAATGGCCCTTTGGTTATTCAGGCCATACTGGAAACAAGAGAGCTTGAACTGACATGATTCTGAGGATTTAAGCCGTTCTACAGAATAACACAGCACTGCTTCTCTTCACAAGCAGAGATGTACCTCTGCAGTTTGTTTCCCTTCAGGAATTGTTGTTACTAAATGTTTTTAGACTGGGAAGTCCCAGAAAAATAGTTCTCCCAAGATTATTTCAGCAGGTGTCCCAGTGTGTTCGGGCTACTGTAACAAATAGCACAGCCTGGGTGGTTTAAACAACAGACCTTTATCCCCCACAGTTCTGGAGGCTGAAAGTCCAAAATCAGGGTTGCTGGTGGGGCTCTCATGCTGGTTTGCACAGTGACACCTCGCTTTGTCCTTGCGTGGAAGAGAGAAAGAGAGTGAGCATGCACACTGGCCTCTTTCTTCTTACGAGGCCACCAATCCCGTCATGGATGCTCCATCTCCTGAGTTTCTCTAACATTAATCACCTCCCAAAGTCCCCACCTCCAGACACCACCACATCAGGGGTCAGGGCTGCAATATGTAAATCTCTCTTGGGGCAGGGGGCGTGGCACGGCATTCAATTCAAAACATCAGGCATGCTGAATGTGTGCACGTCTGCCTTGGTACACAGAAGACTGGCAGCAGGAACAAGAAGAAGACAGGATGGAGGAGAAAATACCATACCTTCTCTGTAAAACTCACCACGGGAAGGATACTGATGTACTATTAATGTATCTGTGCTATTGCATTTTGAAAACAAAAACAAGAACATGCCCCATGGATGCAGTGCAGGCTTCCTCTGAATTCGAGGTTGGGCAGAGGTCTAAGAGGGAAAAAAACCTAAACTAAGGGTAAGAGGGATGTTTTCTTACTCTGGACCTGAAGTTTTTAGGATCTTGTATTTTGAGTAAAGGGAGAGGGACTCCCAGGTATTTCTGCAGGGGAAGGAAAGCTGGTCTCTATTTCCTAATGCAGGCCAAATTCTAGGCTTACACCCTATGAAAACAGTGTGGTGCCAGCAGAGATGGTGTTTGACCTTGGCTTCTCAGCAAGAATTTCCCTCCCAAGCCCTTACTGGATGTGGCCACACATTACCACCTGCCATCATCCCTAGTGAAACTGAAATATGAAACAGCACTTCCCTGGGAACAGCAGTAGGGGCAGGCAGTGCCGTGTGTCAGCAGGAAGGCAGGCATCACCTGAGCAAAGCATCACCTGGAGTGGAGCACATTTAAGATCTCAAGGAGGCCACAGCTCCTTGCCAAATCCCCACACCCTAAATTCCAGATTTCATATAAAATCAGGAAAATTCTTCTTTTTCATCTTTACCACATTCAGTTTTGTTTACAGGAGGACTTTAACTGGCTCAGAATGCTGGAGACACATTTGGTTAATATATAAATTCTCATCAACTCTCAGGGAAGAAAGTGAACAAAAGCAGATCCTTCCTCAAATGTCTGTCTCCTCAGAGCCTTTATGCCTTGAAGGACTTGGACAGAAATGTGGATAAAAGACAGGCCTGAGACCTTCTAATTATGGAATTGTCACAGTCTTTCAATATTCAGACTTCCTGAAGATTATGCATGATCTAACTCAATAATAAATTATTAATGCCTGGAACCTTGAACCTTAGGAGAAAAATTTTATGTTTTTATAACCTAAGGAGTGAGAAGGTATTGAATATTATTGTACACAGTTTTGTGCAAAATGATAATGGAGAAAAAGTACAAACACAAGAAAAATTAAAGATGGCGAGATCTAAGAAATTTAGAATGGTGCAGGTTTAGAAGAAGCAATGCTCACAGAGAAAGTAAAAACATATTGAATTAGCATATGCACATAAAGAACTGACTACATTGGCTGAATGAGTACATTTTAAAACAAAGAGAGAGGGATTAAGATTTGGGATTTTCTACAGGCCTAGCTATAACATATTAATAGGTGGTCAATATAAGTGTGTCAAAGTAATAAAATACTGAAAATAAGTGTACTTCCAAAAGTAACATCTTGGAACCAAGGAAGTCAATATTGAATCAGGGGTAAAATACCTGTGTCTTTTATAAATGTGTGCACAAGAACCTAGACAACTAAACATTATTTAATGATGTGCTTGAGATTCGAATTTTTCTGGGCTCCTATGAGTTATAAAAGATGGGACAAGGTATTTAATTCTTCTAAGCTTCTTTCCACCTTATGAGAAACTAGCGATGGCACCTGCCTCACAGGTTATGAGGCTTTTCATGTGGCTTTTCACATAGCTCAGAAATATTCCCATCCTCCTCCTCATCAACCATCTCATTGTCATCAGCTTTACCATCATCAGGCACCAATTGACGACTCAGGTTTCCCCTTGTTGGAATTCAATCCAGATAAAATATTCCCAAGCCAGACATGAATACTTGATGTGGCTTTTAGTTTTAAACATTGAAATTAGCATGCAATTGAAAAAATTGTCAAAAGTATTTTAAGAAGAATAAATAATAACACCTACAGTAAAATTTTCTAAGTGGGAATTTCATTCATCTAAGATCAACCCAATAAGCAAATTCTTCCACTTGCTTTGGTGTTAGCATTTCCCAGTCATTCTAGCTACAGCTCTTGGTGCCAAAACCCACATCAAAGCAGACAGAGCGGAAAGCTGGGCCTGCAGGAAATAGGAGCAGCTCCGGGTCAGCTCTTTCCAGGGCTCTCAGCCCTTCTTGTTAACATTCACGGCATATTTCTTAGAGCAGACATTCAATTAGAATATGGAGTCCAGACAGTGGAAAATGTAATAAATTTTCACTCCCGTTCATTGCTTAAGGATTGCAAGACTGTCAGACTGTTCACGGTTTCCTCAAATATAACCTGCGATCACTTTCCTGGAGGAGTTTTTTCTCTTTGGGGGCTCAGTGAGAAAAGGCTTCTTCAATATGAAGAAATCAACACTTTCATCCCCGAAATAAACTTATGAATGTCTATATGATCATATTCATTTCAATTATAATGCAAGCTGCTAAACAGAATTCCTTTTGTTAAAAATGGCCACTTACAGGTTTCTGTATAAATATATTTCATAATTACTTCAGTCTATATCGAAGGACACAAAAGAGAAATAATCTACACTTTAAGCCACAAACCTTGCAAATTGCAGACCTCCTGCTATTTGAAGTATGCCCTGAGCATGTTGGCTGCGTGGACTTGGTCTGCACAGAACCCAGTGTGAAATAGCCAAGGTCAGGAGGAGAAATAACCACTCTCCCCTGGGTGCCCTCCACTGGCATTTATTAATCCATTTATTGATATATTCACAGACACACACACCGCTACAGCACAAATGACATAGCGTTTATTGTTTTTTTAATCTCTTCATCTTTACAGCCTGTCAAAGGCTTTGGAGGTGAGAGATCCTACACTTGGCTTCCTGCTGTGGGGTTATTTAAGGTGCCACACAATTGAAGCTCAAGGCTGATGGAGTCTTAAAAGAGCTACAGAAGAAACCAGAGCTTGAAGCTATGTCATCATTTTTATATACAATGGAAGAAGAATGATACAATTAATCTAATCAAATCAATATAAATTGAAGACTCCCTGGGGTTATGCTACCATTCACATACTTGCTCACTCTTTCAGTGACTGATTCATTCATTAAAAATTGTTCCTAGCAGCTGTATTACCTACTGGTCCTTTGACATCCAAACTGCCTCTGTCTCTGGGGTCCATCACATAAAATATTACATTCGTTTTACCCTCAGGCCAGGTGTCCTGGTGGCTGAAGGCTGCCTGGCAATAGCAGCTGGGACTTCCTGAGTGCTGTGCTTCCCACTGAGGATCATGTCATCTCTCCCTGTGGCTTTTCTTAAGACAAAGGAGGCTGCTCAAAGAACTCTGTATATTTCGCTTTTGAATCTGGGTGTCCAGTGTTGAGTCAGTCCCGTGTTCTTTTCTGAATGACTCTCTGAGGCCAGTGGGTAACAAGGGCTGACAAACTCAAGCAAGTCCTTTTAAACAAACACCTGCACACCTGTGATGGCCACCTATGCATGCGGGACCAGCCTGGGGCTGAGGGAGGGAGGGAGGCTGGGGAAAACCACATCCCACACCACACGCGTAGCTCACTTGAACTGTGTTTGCTACTTATGTAGCCATACTTGTCAATTGTTTTATTTTTCCCCATATGGATGGATAATCGATTCTTCAAGTACATTTTCTTGAATAGAAACTTATTCATGAGTCAGTCTCCTCTGCTTCATGTGTGCTGCTGGGTTCTCACTTTTGTTCCTTTGATCCATCAGTCTAACTTTGTGCCATTGTTGTACTGTTTTAATTCCTGTAGTTTTATAATTTAAAATTCTTCGATATGTGAGAAGGCATACCACCCCCTAACTGGTTTTTTTTTTTTTTTTTTTTTTTTTTTGAAACATTTTGATTATCCTCATCCCTTTGCTGGGCTGTATATTTTAGAATTAACATTGTAGTCACACAAATACACAAGATTTTTATTATAATTGCATTGAATTTGTAGATCAACTTAAGTAAAGTTGACTTCCTTATAATACTGGGTCTTCCTATCCATGAGCATGATAAAATGTAGATTTTTTTAATGTCGATCAATAAAATACACAATCATCTTTCAATATGTTTAATCCTGGTAATTCATATGGTTTTCCTCTTTCATTTATTTTCAGGTTGTTTTTTGCTCCTTCAGAAATAATCCATTCCATTTTCATTATTCTAGTGGTGGCCCCCTTATAAAATCTAAGTGAGCTTATTATATATATTCTATATTTAAAGCATGTATAGAATAAAATTCCAAAACAGTGAAAAAGAGAAATATGAAGTATAAATCTACCTACCTTCATTCATCCCTACTCCCTAGGGGCAATGACAATTTTGTGTAGTCTTCTGCCATTAACCTTAAATTTCTAATAAAATGTACCTTTTCCTATCAAAAATAACCACAAACTTTTACCAATATCTTTTTTTCCTACAACAAGAAAGGATTGAGATAAAAGTTCGGTTCCACTATCAATAACCTGCGTATCCTGGGGTAGGTCGCTTCACTCTCTGAGCATCAGATTTCCCGTCTCTAAAATGTGCCATTGGCACGACCCACTAGCTGCATGTCCAGTTGTGAGGCTGCCATAATAATGAGCTGCCCAGCGCCTGGCACGTGCTACAAGTTCAGATGAGCAGGAAGTCCTCAGTTTCCATCTCCTAGAACCCCCACCCTGACGATTTCCAGAGGAAGTAGATTCTGGCACCTCCCACACCCTGTGGCCATGGTGGCTTTCTGCTCCAGGGCCTGGGTGGCCAGGCTGCAGAGTTGGCTGCTGGGAGCCCTGGGGCCAGAGTCCCTCCTGGTCAGGCCTGCCCATCCCAGAGCTGGTCTTCTTTCTACCTCTTGTTCTGGGTCACCACATGGATTCCACACTGGCCTTGAGACCCCCACCGAGCCTTTCAGTTCCCTGAAATGTCACTCTTTTTAGTGTGTGGGGGTGGGAAGGCTGCTTGAGGAGCATTGAGCCCCGATTGTGCCAAGTGATTTCAATCCTCCCTCCTGAGTTCAAGGAAAACCTCTCTTTCCAGCCTCCTGAATGCTGGCCTCTTTCTTAAGACTGCTAGAACAAGACGTCTCTCCTGGAGGAGGCTTTTCTAACTAACCCAAGGCATGCCTGACACCGGCCATGCCCTGCCTCCACTGCACTGGAAACCCAGGAGAATTGATCTGGACCCTTTGCTTACGCCGTTCTCTAGGGCTCGTGTATACATCCTCAGGACCTCGTGGACCCCCTGACATCCACCAGGCACTCAACAAACACTGTGGGCTGGGAGTGCTTATTCATTTTCACAGGGACTATAATCATAAGCACCAACAGGTATGGCTTCTTCCTTTGCGCCGCCGGCTTGCAACCTGCACGAGATCGATATAAGTCAAATTCCCAGACCAGTTCTTACAGCAACAAAAGCCCACAAAGAAAAGGTGCAGATTTGTCCTGAGAACATTTCACAGAGGGGCCTGATCTAGTCTGGGAGGTTAGGGAGGCTTCCTTTTAAATCCAAATTCAAGGAATGAGTAGTCACTTAGTGGAGGGCAAGGTTGGGGAAGAGAGTGTGGCAAGTGTCATGGCAAAAGTTTGTGCAAAACAAGGGGATGTTGGTATACTGTGTCCAGGCAACTAAAAGAATGCCAACCTATTTAGGTGTGCTGCATCTCAAACTGGATGTGTATTTCCTTAAGACATAAAGAAATACAACCATTCATACTCACACATCAAGTTAGAATATTTTGTGGTCTCATTGTGTGGGGTGTGCCAGAGTGGGGGTGAGTGATGTCTCATGTGATATATTAAGAGGAAGAATTTACGTTCCATGTTTAAGCTAAACTTGCCAGTGACTTTGATGTCTTTAACTGTTTACAAAAGTTTAACTTAGAAGAAAAAAAGCCTTAGTTTTTCTAACAATGAGAGAAATGAGCTTTTAAATTTATTTTTTTAAGGATGCTTTACTTTGGAAAATAAATTTTAAAAGAATGCTTCAGTTTCTTAAACCTTTGCCATAGGATCTGAGTAGCATTAAAAAGAACAGAAGTGGTGTGGATTTCAAAGGCAGTGTAAAAACAACCAAAAAAAAAAAAAAAAAAAGAGGATATTTTCAGAATATATTCTATTTTAAAATAAATTTATTTTTTAAATAAAACAACATTATGTAAAAATGAATTAACTCAAACATTCTTGTATTTTAGTGTAAATTGGCTGAACATAATTAAAAAGGCATAACATTTTTTTGCTATATCTTTATTCGGTCAAGAAATTTCCTTTTCTCCAAAAGCATTAAAAGGTAGAGTAATGTGAGTATTTAAATTTATGTTTTATAAAGGCTTAGGAATGGATCTAAAGTATCCAGAGACACTAGTAGGTAGGTGACAAGACCATGCAGTTAGGTAGTGGGCACAGGAGAGCAAAGAGGGGTATGTTGTGTGTGTGTGTGTGTGTGTGTGTGTGTGTGTGTAGAAAGAAAACACCTGATTTTCGGATACGATAAATTTGAGGTACTAATGAGAAATCAATGATATTCAAACAAATGAAATCAATGATATTCAAACAAATGCAGTCTTGAAACCTCAAAGGGACTTTTGCTAGAGCTGTACATTTAGAAATCCCCTGCCCCCTGGTGTTTGAGGAAGCCACAGTTAGAGCTGAACTAGCCCAGGGGTAGTCGGAATAAAAAAGGCAGAGAAACATTAACAGACTCTTTGGAATTTGAAAAAGTTAACTTCTCCAGAATAATGACCTGAATTCATCGTAACATTCTCTAAAGGGTCACATATTAAGACATTATTAAAATCTATAAACTCTATAAGAAAGTCCTTTATGTTTAAGGTAATAATGATAAGAAAGAGAAACCTGACAAACTGTACCTTCAGCAGTTGATCAAGGCCAACATCAACAGGGAAAAATCATGTTGATAGTAGATGTCCTTGGAATTATGTGTAAGAATGTCACTTTAGCTCTCTGGTCTTCCTCCCAATAATCTTTAACCCCGGTCTAACCATGAGAAAAACATCAGACAAATACCAAGGGAAAGAAATTCTACAAAATACTCAACTATGCTCTTCACAAGTGTCAAGATCTTTAAAGACACAAAGATCTGGAACTGGGCACAGCCAAGAGCAGCCTACAGAACATGCCGACTACATGTAACATGGTGTCCTGGATAGGATCCTGGAATTAAAAAATGACATTAGAAAAAACTACAGAAATCTGCATAAAGCATGGATGCATAAAGTTAATAATAATTAACCATATTGGCTCACTAAACATATCAGAAAGACGTTAATAAGTTTTAAGTTAAAAAATACCCTATATCTTCATAAAGGTCACTATGCTAAAAAATTTAGATTTTATTTTTCATTTCATTATATTGTCACTCTGAAAATTAAGACCACTTATTCCAATGGATTTGTGTTTTATATGAAATGAATTCATGTCATGATTCTGAATGTACAAAGTACACTGAAAAATCAACTCACAAAAGGCAGATTAATTGGAGAAAAGGCATACGAATTTATTTAACGTGTGTACATGGGAGCCTTTGGAGTCAACTCTCCAATAGGATACAATGTGTACACCATCTTGAAGTTATAGAAAGTATGAGGGCTTGGATCTAGGTTATGAGAGAGGGGGGAAAAGGAATTCTGTTGAGTGGCAATAAATGATTACTGGTGAAAATTCAGTGGGCTGGAAGAGCATACAATGCACTGGGGCAAAGTCTGTTGGACCTGCAGAGTGGACAGTGTTTGTGACAAAACTTTATCCAGGTTTGTTGACAGACTTTGGTCTTCCTTCCTGCAATATGGGTTCAATTAATGAGAGCTCAGGGAAGAGACCGGAGTGCATTGTTTTTCCTCTTCTGTAGGTCCGGACGTCAGGCAGATACAGGAACTTTGGAGAACAACTTCATCTTGTGCTTTGGGAGAGACAATGGGGGTGGAATGATCAGAAAGACCTTGAGGCTCCATTTTTAGTTCAGCATGTACAAAGCACCATAGTTTGGGGTATCAGTTTCTGAGCCCAAGTGTATTGAGCCCCTATGTATTGAGCTCATACTATATTGTATGCATTCTGCCAGTTTACTGGAGATACTTGGCAGGAAAGATCAGACTCTGTATGAATAATTTTAATACAAATTAGAGATGCCATGTCCTAGGGAGCAATGAGGCCATAAGACAGGCACAGGTTAATGCTGCACATTTTAGAGTAAATGCTAGTGGGACACCCTCATGGCACAGACAGCATTTAAGTGGGTGACGAAAATGGATGTGTATGAGGAAGCAGTTAAGGACATACTGGGAGGAGAAACTGCATGAACAACATGGAGAGGAAGAACCAGACAAATTGACCCCAGATAAGGATAGGAGAATGTGTGGCTGGAGAGAAAGGTAGAAGTGAGGGAGCTTAGGAGTGAAAGGCGAAACTCCCTCGGGACAATATGCCAGCATCAAGTGCTCTCCAGTTTCAGTTTATTGAAGTAAATGGGTCACAGTAGATCTTCCAGAAGTTGGCATATCCTACAGTCAAAAATCTGATGTTAGAACCACACACATTCCCTCTATGAACTAGTTCAATGCCTCCAAATTTTAAAAATAGACAGATAACACATAATCATTCCCTTTCTCCCAAGAAACAAAGTCTTTTCCTGCTTGAAATATGACAAGAATCAGAGAGGATTGCCTGGGAAGATCCCAGTAAGTAGAACCAGGACTCCAGAATTAAGGAAATGCTGTAGTTGGATGTTTGTCCCCTCCAAATCTGATGTTGAAATTTGATCCCCAGTGTTCAAGGCAGGGCCTAACAGGAGGGTCATGAAGGTGGATCTCTCATGAAGAAACTCTTGCTCTCCCTGGGGGGTGGGGAGGGGTGAGTTCTCACTCTGTTATCATAGTTCTTGAGAGAGCTGTTGGTTAAAAAGAGCCTGGCACCTCCCCTGGATCTCTTTCTTGCTTCCTCTCTTGCCATGTGATCTTTGCACATGCTGCCTGTCCTTTGCTTTCTGCCATAAATAGAAGCAGCCTGAGGTCCTTACCAGGAGCCAGGCTTAGCCCATGCTTCTTGTACAGCCTATAGAACCATGATCCAAAGAAGCCTCATTTTTTTGTAAATTAGCCAGCCTTACGTATTCCTTAATAGCAACACAAAACAGACTAAGACAGGAAAGGACTGTCAGTCATCAGAAAGTGGGAAAACTACGTTTGAGGCAAGAAGAAGTGGGAGGAGAAAAGGAGCTGCCTTCACAGTGTATATTAATAGTTCAGATGAGCAGGTGGATGGAATTATGCTGGACACACTTTTAATTTTGACTGAAACTATGCAAAGCCAATTCATGTAACCAAAACATTTGTACCCCTGTAATATTCTGATTTTTTTAAAGCAAGTTGGAAACCATGCTGCAAGTTACTGGCTAGTTAACTAAATAAATTTGGTCACCAGAATGTAGGTTTTTCCCAAGTTGTCCCAAGTCTGAGTGTTCCCATATTGAAGAGAGAAAGCTGGAGGTATAACATGGGACTAATATTTTTTCATTAATGTTTTTCTTGAGATAATTGTAGATTCAAATGCATATGTAAGAAATAACACTAAGATAGCAGGTGCTGCTTTTACTCAGTTGCCTGGATAGTTTTACAAGAACATACCAAACTTCTTTTCACAGTGGTTGTAACATCTTACCTTCTCACCAGCAATGTATGAGTAATCCAGTTTTTCCACATTTTTTCTGTATTCAAATTTTTCACTATTTATTTTAGGCATTCTTATAGCTGTGTAGTAATATTTCATTTTAACTGGCATTTGGTATAGTTTAATGCTGTTGAGCAGTTTTTCATGTACTTGTTTGCCACCTGTATGTCCTATTTGGTGAAATGCCCCTTCTCATATTTTTTTTTCCTAATTTGGACATGGATTGGTTTTGTTTCACTTTGTTTTGTTTTGTTTACTCCTGATTTCTGAGGGTTCTTCATATAATCTGGATACTAACTTTGTCAATACGTGGGTTGCAAATGTTTTTTGTTTTTTTTTTTTCCCAGTCTGTAGCTTGTTCCTTTTCCTGAGACCAAAAGATTTTGATTTTGATCAGATCCAACTAATTCATTTTTCTCTTATGCTTTTGGTGTCAAATCAATGAACTTTGTTCCACCTTAGATTCCAAAGATTTCTCCTATTTTTTTTTCTATAAGTGTTATAATGTTAGGTTTACATTTAAATCTGTGTTCTATTTAGAGATAATTTTTGCATAGAGTGTGATATTTAGGTTGAGAATCAGATTTTTCTGCATGGATTCTGATTGTTCTAGCAGTATTTTTTGAAAAGGCTATCCTTTCTCCATAAGAGCACATTTTCACCTTTGTCAAAACCCATTAGGACATATTCGTGTGAGCCTATTTCTGCATTCTATGTTCTGCTCAATTGGCCTAGGTGTCTGTTCTGCCAATAATAACCAATCTTGATTATTGCAGATTTTAGGTAAACAATTAATATTGGGTACAGTGATTTCTCTGACTTTGTTTTTTTTTTTTCAAAATAGTGTTAATTATTGTATGGCTCCTGCCTTTCCATGTATTAGTAAGCTTATCTAAGTCTACAAATAATTATTGCTGGGATTTTGACAAGAACTTAATTAAGCCTCACATGAGGGTCTTTGACATCTTTAGTAAGTTGTTTTTCTAATTTATGAACATGATGTGCCTCTGCATTTAGACGGCCTTTAATTTCTTTCATCAGCATTTTGTAATTTTCAGAATTGAAACCTTGTATATGTTTAGTTATGCTTATACCTAAGTATTTAATTTTCTTAAAATAATTGTAAATGGTATTATATTTTAATTGTTTCAACATTTAAATTTAGTATGTGGAATTGCAATTGATTTTTGTATGTGGACTTTTTTCCTGTGACCTTGCTGAACTTATGTATTAGTTCTAGGAGAGTTGTTTGTAGAACATTTGGGGATGTTTTATGAAAACAATGATGCCATCTAAAAACAGGGACAGTTTTGTTTCTTTTTTCCAATCTCCATGCTTTTTATTTGTTTTCTTGCCTTATTTCAGTAGCTAGAGTGTTCACTACAATGTTAGATAAAAGTGATGAGAGAAAACATCCTTGCCTTGTTTCTAATCTTAGGGGGGTAGATATCAGTATTTCACCATGAAGTATGACATTAGCTGTAGAGTTATTTTGTAAATATCTTTGTCAAATTGAGCTGGTTCCCCTCAATCCCAAACTTGTTGACTTAAGAGTGATTTGTTCACTTTTTTTTTTTGTCAATTGACATGATCATCTAATTTTTAATTTTTAGACTGTGATGTAGTGGGTTGCATTGATTGATTTTAGAATGTTGAACCATCCTTGCTCACCTAGAATAAATCTCACTCAGTCATGGTGTATAATTTTTGAATATTGGTGCATGTAACTTGCTAAACTTTCATGGTAGACTTTTACATCTAAGTTCATGAGAGATATTGCTCTATAGTTTTGATTTTTTTTAGTGTCTTCTTGTGTCATGGTAATATTGTCTATATAAAATGAATTGAAAAAATGTTTCTTCCTCTTCTATTTTTTTAGGAGTTTATGTAGAATAAGTGTTAATTTTTATTAAAATGCTTGTTTCAAATCTCCAGTGAAATAATCTGTACATAGAGATTCCTTTATTAGAGAGCTTTTAAATTCCTGATTCAATTTCTTTTATGGTTAGAATGATTCATATTATTTACTTTACCTTGGCTGAGTTTTGATAGTTTGTGCTTTTTAAGGAATTAGTCCATTTCTTTCAAGTTGTTGAATTTATGAGCACAAAGTTGTTTCTAATGTCAACTTATTATCATTTTAAAGGTTCAAGATCTGTAAACTTATTCTGTATTTTATTCTTCATTCAATGATTATTTATCTTTTCTCTGTTTTTATCATTTTTATTAAAGGAGAATTAATTTTATTGATTTTTTGAATAACCAGGTTTTTGTTTCATTTATTTCTCTATTTTTCTTGGTTTTTATTTCATTGATTTCCAGTCTTACATTTATTATTTTCTTTCTTCTGCTGACTTTTAGTTTTATTTTGCTCTTCTTTATCTAGTTTCTTAGGGTAGAAATTTAAATTATTTACTGAGAACTTTCTTCTTTTCTATTTTTTTTTATTTCAACATATTATGGGAGTACAAATGTTAAGGTTACATTGACCATGCCCCCCATCCCCCCTTGAGTCAGAGCTTCAAGCGTGACCATCCCCCAAACATTGCACATCTCACTCATTATTTTTGTATATACCCATCCCCTCCTTCCCCCTCCCATCTGCCCAACACCCGATAAATGTTTTTCCTATATGTCCACTTAGGTGTTGATCCATTAATACCAATTTGCTAGTGTGTACATGTGGTGCTTGTTTTTCTATTCTTGAGTTACTTCACTTAGTAGAATGGGTTCCAGCTCTACCCAGAAAAATACAAGGGGTGTTTTTCTAATGTGAGCATTGAGTCCTATAAATTTTTCTAATGTGAGCATTGAGTCCTATAAATTTGGCTACACTTCATCCATTTTGATATGCTGTATTTTCATTCTCATTCAAATATATGTGTGTGTGTGTGTATGTGTGTTTCTGTGTGTGTATAAAATTTCCTTTAAGACTGTCTCTTTGACCCATGGATGATTTAGAGGAGAATTATTTAACATACATGTGTTTAAAGATTTACCTTTCTATTATGATTTCTAGTTTGATTGCATTATGGTTAGGGAACATTGTGTGATTTCAATTCTTTTGCATTTGTTGAGGTTTATTTTATGTTCCAGATTGGTATGTGGTCTACATTGGTGAATATTTCATGGGCACTTGAAAGAAGTGTGCATTCTTCTGTTGTTGAGTGTATAAATATATATATATACACACACACACATATTTATCAATCTATATCTAGATATAAATATATTACATCTTGTTAGCTGAGTTGCTCAGACTTTTTATATCTTTGCCATTTTTCTACCTAGCAGATCTGACCATCACTAAGTTGGATATAAATATATTACATCTTATTGAGTTTCTCAGAATTTTTATATCTTTGCCATTTTTCTATCTAGCAGATCTGATAGTTACTAAGTTGGAGTATTGACGGTCCTAACTATAACTGTAAATTTGTCTATTTCTTCTTTCAGCTGTATCATTTTTCTTCACATATTCTGGGGTATACCCATTTATTATCTTATGTCCTCCCAGTGTTTTGATTATTTGTCATTATATAATGTCTTTTTTTGTCCCTTATAATTTTCTTTTTTTGAAGTCTATTTCATTAAATATTTGTATTGTCACTCTTACATTTTTAAAATTAGTGTTTCCATAGTGTATCCTTTTCATCTACTTGCTTTCAGCCTACCCATGTTGTTGAATTTTAAATGAGTTCTTAATAAATACTAGAGAGTTAACTGTGGTTGTTTTTGATTTATTTTGTTTCCAAACTTTATCTTTAATTGGTATATTAATGCTGTTTATATTTAATGTAATTACTGATATGTTAGGGCTTACATCTGCCATTTTATTATTTGTTTTCTGTTTGTTTCCTCTGATTATCATTTGTTTTTCTTCTATTGCTTTCTTTTGGATTATTTTTTTTCTTTGATATTCCATCTTGACTTATCTATTTATCTATCTATCTATACATATTTACCTGTCTCTTTGTAAAGATTTCTTAGTAGTTTTTCTGGCTATTACAATATGCATATGTGACTTATCATAGCCTATCATTATAAATACTTTACCAATTTTAGTGAAATATGGACACCTTACTTCCATTTAGATCCCATATCCTGACACTTTTAAATATCCTTGCCTTGAGTATCAGATGGTGTCATAATTTTTGTTTTAATCATCAGATATGGTATAGAAAACTCATGAAGAGAAGAATATTCTATTATTATTAATACTTATTTCTGCTCTTTTCCTTGTTCTTTCTTCTTTCTTGACATTCTAAATATCCTTCTTTTATTAATTCCTTTCCACTTGAAGAATATTAACCATTTTTTTAAAGTTAGATCTGCTTGCAACAAATTCTTTTAGTTTTCTTTCATACATGAATAGTGAATATCTTTATTTTTTCCTTCTTGCCTGAAAAATTATTACACACAGCTTAGAGTTCTTGGTTGACTTTTTCTTTTAAGTACTTGAAAAAATTATGTGACACTTTTTTCTGAACTCTATGGAAAATAAATCAGCTGTTATTTGAATTGGCATTTCCCTATAGGCAATGATCATTTCTCTCTGGCTGCTTTCAAGATTTTTCATTTGCTTTTAGTGTTCTAAAGTTTATGATCTGTCCTTTGTGTGGATTTGAGTTTATCTTCCTTAAAGTTTGCTCAACTTTTTGGTTTTCTAGGCTTGTGTATTTCTCCAAATTTGGAGAGTTTGTACCCATTATTTCTTTGAATACTGTTTCAGCCCCAGGTCTCCCTTCTCTTTCTGAGATGTCAATGAAACAAATTTTAACTCTTTGTTATTATCTCAAAGCTCCTTCATACTCTTCGTTTTTTAAGTCTATTTTATCTTTTTGTACATAAATTATTTAAATTCACTTGATCTATCCCCAAGTTTGCTGATTCTATTCTCAGACATTTGCACTCTACTATTAAAACCTTCAGAGTTTTTGTGTTTTTTTTTTTTTTTTGGTTTTGATTATTACATTTTTCAATTCTATGATTCTGATTTGGCTCTTCTTAAATAACTTTTATAATATTTCTTTTCCAACACTTTCTATTTTTTATTTGTTTTAAATAATGTCATCCATGTGTCTAATCTGTATACTTTAGATATTTTGGCATTCAATGATACATTTAAATAATTCATAGCTGGGATAATAATTATAACAGAGGACTAGAGTTGGTGTCTCTGATTTAAAAAATGTTACCTATCTTTATTTATTTTTCTAAGTCCTCAGTCAGACATTACCTAATCCAGCATTTTCCATATAGCCCTTTTTTTATGATATCTTATGACTGTGATTTGTTGTATCAACACCGACTAGAGTAAATATTAATAAAATCTATATTAATACTTGAAAAATAATAAGTAAAGTTAAAATTTTTTAAAAAAGAATTCTTATTTTTCGTTGAACTATTTATATTATGATTGCTTTAAAATTCTTAACATCTTATTCATTCTAGTGTTCATTCCGATTATCTTTTCTCATTCAACTTGTGATATCCCTATTTCTTTATGCTGGAATATTTTCTATAGTATTCTGAATACTTTGCCATTATTTTTATGAGACTCTAGATTCCCCTTTCCCCACCCCCCTTTTTTTTTCACTTTTCAAGGCAGTCACCTGTTTAGGGTTAGCATGCTTCCATTGGTAAGGGAACCCTGAGGAATGTGAGAAGCCAATATATTCTCATCAGCATCCAATCAAATGTGTCTATTCCCACAGTTAGAGTCTTACTTTTTCCCAACCAGTGCTATAATTTTAACACAGTCAACCTGATAAGACTCCAGATCAACTTGTGCGGTACTTCTATAAACCATTTCTGCAGCTTCTCTTGCTGGCATTCTTCCCATGGCAGGAAACACTGACATCTATTTTTCTGCCATTTCACACTTAACAATTTCTCTCATGCTTTTAAGTTTTACATGAATGAAATGTGAATACTTTACCTGCTTTTTTTTCCCTCTCCCTCTTTCTATGACTTCAAAATATATGCTTTCATTCATTATTTACATTTGAAAAATATTGAGAAAGGACTCTAGTTATTCTAATTCCCTTGAATAAATCCTACCCTTCTTTTCAGCACAATTCCTTCCAAAACTCAGCTCTGGTTATGTTACTTTTCAAAAATCCTGCAAAGACTCTTTTACACTAACATTGCTTGTCTGACACCAAGGCTTTCTTCAATCTGACCACTACTTTCCGTATAAGCTGTTTTATTTTTTATTGCTCTTTAACACATGCTCTAAATCAAGCATACATGAGTCAATTACTCAATACTATCTAAAAACTTGTTCTTGCTCCTACTGATAGAGACTTTGCACATGCTTTCCTCTCCAAGAGCATTTCTAATACCATTGATTGGGGTTGACTTTGAGCCAGACCCTGCCCAGAGTGCAGTAGGCTATACAGATAGGAAAACAAGTAGTTACAACTCAATATCCAAGTGAAATGATAGTGAAGAATACTGTGTGAGGGGACATGAAGAGGACATATGGCACCTTCTTCTTAGGAGTTACAAGCAAAGCCTTTTGGTCAAGGTAATACCAGTCTGGCTTGTGATGAATGTGCAGCAGAGAGTCAGGCAAGAGAGAGCATGAGAATTTTAGGAATAAATGCTAAAACAAGAGGAAAGGGAAAACTTAGTATGCTCAAAGGATAAGTAGATTAGGATAAAAGGAATAGAGAAGTCCCTGTTTAAATACAGAAAGAAATGAGGCTGGAAGGACAAACAGAAATCATAATGTGAATCACTGAGTCTGGGTATATGGCTGGTGACTTGTCTCTGATTAACAGATTTCTTTATATTTTAACTTAAAACATTCCAAGGCTTTAGACAAAGCTTCATTTCTTTAACCAACTACAAATCAAAAATCTTTAAAGCCATCTATAACCTGTAACATCCTCCCCCTTAGAGATGTCTCTCCTTTTCTTTATAGCTCAAACCAATGTATGCCTTGCATGTATTGATTTATGAATTTCCATGTAATTCCTGTCTCCCTGAAATGGATAAAACAAAACTGTAACCCAACCACAGTGAGTCCACTTGCTCACAGTTTCTTGGGGCTTGCCTCCAGGTCATGGTCCTCAAACTTGGCTCAGAATAAACCTCTTTAAATTATTTTACAGAGTTTGGCTTCTTTTCCATTAAAATTAGTATCAAAGATTGTGTGGTCCTACTTCAAAGCCTGGGCTTCATCTCAAAGGTAATAGACAACTTTGAAAAATGCTAATCAGGAGGGTGACATAATAAAATTTGAATTTTATGAATTGATACAAATAATCCTTTAAAGGATAAATCAGAAGAGATTGAGTTTGGACACTTAGGAGACTGTTCTATTGATCATGAGCGCTGTTAAAAGAAAAATTATTCAGTGATACGTGCTGAAGTGAGATAAAGAAGACTTTATTTGGTACCATTGCAATAGCCACAGTGACAATAGACATGGGGTTTTGCAGTGGGGGAGAGAGGCTGGGCCAACTCCCAGTGTAGCACAGGCAAGTAGAAATTGTAGCCAAAGAGCAGGATAGTGGCTGGAAGATGGAAAATTAGTAAGAGGAAGGAAACACCATGGGTAGTGGGGAATTCTGGCTAGATCAGTCTAACAGGATTCTTGCTGAAGATAGGCCAGTGTGACCAGACATCAAGTGAGAGATAGTGGAGGAAGAGGAATCTCATCAGATATTAAGGGGGATCAGATGCTGAGAGTGGAAAGTTCTTGTTAAATTGACATAGCACGGTTTTTGCTAAAACTGTTTTTTATGAGGAGGAACACAAATGAGCATAGGAGGAGATTCAGAAGCCTGAGTAAACTTTGGTCAAGCAGAGAATGTTTGTCATAGCCTCTACTAAAACATTTGAGAGAAGAGAGGCATCGAAATCTTTGGGAGATAAAATAGATGGGACCTGTGGTGAAGATGGGGTGTCACAACTGTGCCCTGTGGAAACGGTGAGCCAGCTGTCAGAGAGATACTAACAATAAACAGCTTGTGGAGAAGCTGAACTCAGTGTGGGACCCGTATTCTGAGCCAATATGAGTGACCGTGGCCCAGGGCTACATAGTCCCAAGAGTTCCTGATAAAGTGTTCACAAGGAGGTGGGTTACAATTTGGGAGACAGGGATAGCAGGAAACATAAATCAATACATGGAAGATATGCATCATTTGGCCTGAAAAGGAGGATACCTTGAAGCAGGGGCTTACAAGCCATGGGGGATTTAGAGAGTCTTTAATTGACAATTAGTCAGTAGAGTTCATCTTTGTCTAAACCAGGGGTCCTCAAACTTTTTAAATAGGGGGCCAGTTCACTGTCCCTCAGACCATTGGAGGGCTGGACTATAGTTTAAAAAAAATATGAACAAATTCCTATGCACATTGCACATATCTTATTTTGAAGTAAAAAAACAAATGGGCAAAAACACCCGCATGTGGCCCGCGTAATTTGAGGATACCTGGAAACGCTTGGAGTCAGTAGAAAGGAGTATTTTAAATTAAGATAAGGGAGTCCACTAATTAAAGAGCAAGCCACAATATACTTACCCAAAGCCATCTGTTAAGCAAATTGATGGCCTGCAAGAGTGACTTAACCTTTGCCCTGCATGGCCTTAGGTCCTGTTTATAATTAATGTCTTATTGCCACGAAGACTGTTTTGTCAGCCTTATGATCTCTATTTTAACATCAACACTGGTCAATTGAGTCTAAACTCCAAAAGGGAGGTGGTATAACCAGGCATGTCAGTTCTCCCTTTTCCTCATGGCCAGGAACTCAGTTTTAAGGATTTTCTGGGGTCCCCTTAGCCAAGAGAGAGTCTGTTTGGTTGGTAGGAGGCCTTAGGATTTTATTTTTATTTTACAAGTCTGAGGTTTTTGTGAGCACTCCTAGTGATAATATCCAGTAGCTAGTTGAATACAAGTATGAAGCCAAAGAGACAGGTATAAAGTGAAGATACTGATTTGAGGATTACTAGACTAGAGGCTAAAGCTCACAAATAGTCCACTAGCATACCCTTAAAGAAAAATGTATATTTAAAATCAGTGGAAGAGGAATGCAACAGCACAGAAAGAAAAGATATGAAGAAGCAGGATAAAATGAATTGGAGGAAGCCAAGGCAGGAGAGTCCTTCTATAAGGGAGGAATGGCTGA
Source organism: Mirza zaza (assembly GCA_008750895.1). NCBI lineage: Eukaryota > Metazoa > Chordata > Mammalia > Primates > Cheirogaleidae > Mirza > Mirza zaza. The sequence goes on from VSMD01082458.1 coordinate 20,609, forward strand.
GACTCAAATGCAGCAGAGAAGCCTGAAAGAAAAAAGTGCCAGTGGATTCAGCAACCCTGAAACTGTTCATGACCTTAGTAAGAAGAGAAACGGTTAAATAATATAAGCAGTCTCTTAGCTAACATGTCTACCTACCATGCTTTTATTTATGACACATTCCAAGCCCAGGCATTTGTTAGAGATGCCAGAACAGTCATGCTTCACTACTGAGGCTAAACCAGATCCACTCTAACAAAGCTTATAATCTTCAAGTAATTCAACGCCTGTCAAAACAAAATTCAACACACTTTAAAGCAGGGAATCACAATCCAGTCACTCAAGAATGTAACATTCACAATTTCCAGCCTCCAAGTGAAGCTTATTAGACTTGTGATGAAGCAGAGAACTGTGAGCCATAGCCACAAAAAATACCAGTTAATGGACACTGTAATAAAACAAAAAGTGCCCGAACTGATGGAATTAGTAGGCAAGGATTATCATACAGCTATTCCCAATATGCTCACAAAATTAAAGGATAAGCATAACAAGAGAAATTGAAGAAAAAAGGTCAATGAAACTTCTAGAGATAAAAAATACTATATTTGAAATAAAAAATATAACTGGATGGGACTAACAGGAGATCAGTAGGTGCATAAGAACAGATGAAAAAAGACTAAAAGATTTTAATACATGCATCTTCTTGAGTTGTGGCCAGTAACAAGAGGCCTAAAATAGTTATATAAGCAATCCCAGAATGAGAGAGAAAAAATACTTGAAATAATGGCCATTTTTCTCCCAATGTGATAAAAGTTATATTTCTGTATATACAAGAATCTAAGAGAACCACAAATAAGATAAACACAAAAAATACCATGGCTAAAAACACCATCATAAAATTATGGAAATTCAGAAATAAAGAAAAAACAATCTTAAAAGAAATCAGAAAAAAAAATAAGCATTACATACAGGTGACCAATGATGAAAATGAACACTTGCTTCTTCACAGAAACTTTGTAAACCAGAAGAAAATAAAACAATAGTTTCAAAGTGCTGAAAGAAGAAAAAAAAAAGAAATGTATATCTGATAAAATTATTCTTTAAAAATGAAGTTTAAATAAAGACATTTTTCATACAAAAAGAAGAAAACTAAGGGAATTTATAGTGTCAGTACCACTCTTACTTAACAATGCACCAGACAGAGGTCCTAGCTGGTCCCTCAAGGCAAAGACCAAAAAATGTATATAAAATAAATAAAAATTTTTATATGACATCATTGCAGATATAGAAATTCTGTGGAATGTATTAAAGACTATTAGAAATAATATGTAAATTTATCAAGATTGCAAGATGCTAGGATATTAATACACAAAACTCAATTGCTTTTAACAAAGTAACACCAATCTAAAAAAATTTTAAAAGATACTGTATACAACAGTATGAAAATATAAAATATTAATACATAAGAATAATTTGAACAAAATATGTGCAGACTTCCACAATAAAAATTATAAAAGTTCTTAAGAAAAATTAAAGATTAAATTAAAATTTAAATAAATTAAAATAATTGAAAGACTGACTTAATTAAGATATGCTTTGTTTCCAAAGAGATTTATTTATTCAACATATCCCTAATAAAAATGTCAGCCTTGTCATAGCATAAATTGATAAGGTAATTTCACATTATATGAAAATGGCAAGGTTCCACAATAGCCAAAACAACCTCAGTAAAAAAGAATAATTTTGGATTATTTACTTTGGATCTTATAATGAAGCTTCCATGTGATACTGGCACATCAACACAATGAAATGAAGGGTCCAGAAATAGACAAGAGCACACTGGTCAATAGATGTTGACAGAGTTGCCAAGTCTTTGTTTATAGAACTCTGTAGTAGATGCACATTCCTAAAACTGAGCAAGATGCCCAATGCGTGACCGCAGCTCCAGGAATATTTACTGAAATGGATGAAACTAGAACATGAAATAAACAAGAAAGGAAGAAGCTTGTTCCTTTAAGTAATAGGTGTGTGACATGGGGAATGCTAAACTAGGAAGTCCCAAAGGAATGTCCGTCAGGGGGTCATGGGGTGCCAGGGCCCAGGGCAGGAAGGTCAAGAAGCCTCAGATGCAGGCAGCCTGGGGCTGAGCCCTGGGAGTCTCCTCTGTGTCCCTTTCCCTCCTCACAGTATCCTGCTTCTCACAGCTGCTTTGCTGAGGACATTCGGGCCTGAGAAGTCAGGAGATTTCTTGCAGGGAGGAAGCAGGCACACACCTGCTTGCAGAGGGAGACAATGGAAGCTTAGGTTTCCAGTCTCCTTTCTTTCCTGTCATTTCCAGGGAGGATTTAGTAGCAAAAAGGAAAAAAAAAAAAAAAAAAAGAAGAAGAAGCCTGGTTGTAGAAAAAGGAAATTTTAAAAATAGCTAAGCTTTTATTTGCTCTTTTTTCATGTGACTAAATTTTAGATGATTGCTGCTTTGGCAGCTGGAAGTAAGAGGAATGTTGCGATTGCCAATTCCGAGTGCCTCGACGATTCAGCCTGCATCCTTGTGCCACCGCACTCTGGTGCTGTCCCAGCTGCTGAGGCCACCGAGGCACACAGGCCCTCCCGCGGTGCAGGAGTTCATGATTCTGCAGAGGAGCTGATCACATCTTCTCTAGTCTCATTACAAAAAGCAATTGCCATGACAACTTACCCCACACTGACTGTCTAAATTGGAAAGCTGAGCAGACAGGAGACAGGACAGAGAAGGCCGTCGAGGGCTATTTTGGCTCTTCTCACAATATGCCCAACATCTCGTGCTGCTGCTGTCTGGGGGAGCCACAGATTAAATGTGCTGAATATTAGATAATTGATGTTCACATGGTTCGCATGAAATGAAAATATTTGCTGGAGTTTTAAATTGGAATGAAAGAGTATGGTAGTGATGTTTGAGAAATTGGTTGGCATTTTTAATAGCGGGGATGCAGTATTATTTTTCCCATTTAAAATAATGTAGTATAAGCATTCTGTATCTGAAAATTGTAAGATATTTTTAATAAAAAATTATGTGTGGTTCGCCAGGGAAGGCTATTCAGAGTGCTGATCATCATAATGTGAAGGAGCATCAAAATCAGGTTGATAGTCAAAAAAACTTTCCAGGGGCAGCAATAATGGAGCTATGTGCTGCTTTATAACTGCCCCTCTTGTTCCTCTTACCCCATTCCCATCCCCCACCTGCACCCCAGTCCACATTGAGCTGCTCCTATCACTAGAGATCAATCTGCATTTTTCAGACTTCAATATAAATGAAATCAAACAGTATGTACTCTGTTTTGACAGGCTTCTTTTACTGAGCATAATTATTTTGACTCATCCGTATTATTGCCTGTGTCAATATTTTATTTTATTGCTGAGTTTATTCCATTATATAGATAGTTACAATTTGTTGATCCAGTCACCTGTTGGTGGACATATGGGTTGTTTCCCAGTACTTTGGGGCTATTAGAAATGAAGCTATGGCTTATTTGCCATCTATATATTCTCTCTTTTCATGTGTTTTGCACATTTTCTGATTTCTTTTACTGTTGACACTTCAGAGCTTTTTAATGTATTCTAGATACTAGTCCTTTGTCAGATGTGTTGTTTACAAATATTTTCTCCCACTCTGTAGTTTGTCCTTTTATTATCTTAGTTTTTGCACAGCCCAAGTTTTTAATTTTGATGAAGCCAAATTTATCAATTTTTCCATTTATGGGTTGTACTTTCAGTTTCAAGTCTAAGATCTATGCCTACTCATAGCTTCTAAAGCTTTTCTTATATATTTTCTAAAAGCTTTATAGTTTTATGTTTTACATTTAAGTTCATGATCCACATTGCATTGTATTTTGTACAAGGGGGAACCTAAATTAAGGCTTATTTATATATTTGTCTATGACACCAAGGCTCTAGCACCATTTGTTATAAAGCCTATCTTTCCTCTATTGAATTGCTTTTGCACTTTATAAAAAAATTAGTTGGGCACACTTGTGTGGGTCTATTTCTAAGTTCTTTATACTATTTCATTGAACTATGTAGCTATCTCATCAATCAATACCGCATATTCTTGATTACTGTAGTTATACGATAAGCCTTGAAGTCAAGTTGACTAATTCCTCCTACTTTATTCTTCTTTTTAAAATTTGTTTTCACTTTCTAGTTCCTTTGCCTTTCAAAATAAATTTTAGAATAATGTCTATTCCTATAAATATCTTGCTTGGGGTTTGATAAACATTAATTTAATGCTGTATATTAATTTGGAGAGAACTGACTTTAAACTATGTTGGATCTTACCATCTACGAACATGGTATAGCTCCCCATTCATTTATGTCCACTGTGATTTCATCAGCATTTTGTCATTTTCTGCATACTTATCCTGCCTATGTTTGCTTAAATATACATGTATTTATTTTTGAGACATTATAAATAGTAAATATTTTAAATTTTGTTAACTACATTTTCATTGCAAGTATATAGAAATACAATTGATTTTGTATGTTTATCATCTATTATGTGGCATTCTTGAACTTATTAGTTCTAAGAATATTTTTATAAATTCCTTGAGATATTACATGTTGACAATCATGGTATTTGCAAACAGGGACAGTTTTGTTTCTTCATTTCTGATATTTGCCTTTTATTTCTTTTCTATATTAACTTATACTAACTAAAACTGCCAGCACTATGTTGAATAAGGATGTTGTTGAGAGCAGACAGTCTTTCTTTGTTTCTGATCTTAGGGCAAAAGCATTAAACATGTTAGCTATAGTTTTTTTTCATACAATCTTTATCAAGTTGAGAAAGTTTACATTCTTCATTCTTACCTTGCTGAGCTATTATTATGAAGGGATTTTGGATTTTGTCAAATGTTTTTTCTGTATCAGTTGACATGGTCATATGATTTTTCTTTTTAGAAATATTAGGGTACATGCAATACTTGATATATAAATATTAAATCAACCTTTTAACCCTGCAGTAAACCCCACTTGGTCATGGTGTATAATTAGCTTTAGATCTTGCTGAATTGTATTTACTAATATTTTATTAGAGATTTTTGCATTTGTTTCCATATAGGATGTTATAGTCTGTTTTCAAGAAACTGATGTTAGTGGTGAGCTCCCCTCCTCCTGCAACAGAATCAAATCCTGACTTTCCAGCACCCACTCCATCCTTTCCAGCACCATCTCCTTCATCACCTTCTGATTAATGTCAGCTACCTCCTTGCCTCAAAAATTCCCTTCCAGTGAGCAAGACATTGATGCAACATTAAATGTATTTTAATCTTTAATATTCTTTTTGGAAATTTTTTCTATCTCCTATCTAAACTTTTGTATGAGTTTGTTTTTATGTTCTGTTTATTTGAATTAAAAGAAAGAATACAATAGTTTCTGTAATATATTATGTACAGGGGTATTATTATTATTAGAGTATTACACAATTTTATTATTACCACATATAAGCCATTATAGTATTGTTATTATTATTATTATTACTGTATAAGTGCCATTCATCAGTAATTCAAGTTACATAAAAATCTGACCCAAAGACACTGTTAAGGACTTATCTCGCCCATCACTCAGGGGTCACCTGTGTTAGTTTCTTAATATGAATTAGGAAATTTTTACTCCTTTTCTTATTTCTGGAATAGATTGTGAAGATTGGGTATTAATTGTTTTTAAACATTTGGTAAAATGCTCCAATGAAACAATCTGGGCTTGGAGAGTTTTTTGAGTGTAATTAATTGCAAATTCAATTTCTTTAACATTTACAGGACTATTCATAACATGAATTTTATATTGGGTGAGTTCTGGTAGTTCATGCTTCTGGAAGAATCAGTTCATTTCTTTAGTGTCAAATTTATATGTATAGAGTTGTTCCTAGTATTCTCTCATTATTCTTTCTTTTAATGCCTGTAAGTCCTCTAGTGACATCCCCTGACTGATTATTCCTCTGTGTGATTTGTATCTTACCTCTTTTGTTCTTTGCCAGTCTTACTAGAGGTTTGCCAATTTTATTGATTTTTTTTAATAAAAACTTTGTTTCATTTTCTCCATTGCTTTCCTATTTTTGATTTTATTGATTTATGTTTATCTCTTTATTATTCCTACATTCTACTTGCTTTAGATTTATAATTATCTTCTTTTGAAGATTCCTCAGGTAGGAGCTTATATCATTACTTTGAGCTTTCCTCTTTTGTGAACTTTAGTGATATAAATTTACAGCTCTGCATTGCTTTAGCAGTATTCTCCAGATTTCCATATATTTTATTTTCAGTCAGTTTAATGTATTTTTCAATTTGCTTCCTGAGAGATTTCTCCTTTGAACAACCCATGGATTATTTAGAAGTATGCTGTTTAGTTTACAAGAATTTGAAAATTTCCCTGTTATCTTTCTATTAATATTATAAATTACTAGTTACACTTCTTTGTGTTTAGAGAATACACTATAATTTCAATTTTTTAAATATTTTTGAGGTTTGTTTTATGATCCAGGATATTGTCTCTCTTGATATTTTCCTCTGGATACTAGGAAAAAATGTATGTTCTGTTCTTTTGGGATGAAGGGCACTATACGTGTCAATCAGATCCTTTCCTTTCAGTTGACAGTACAGTGAGTTCTTCTATATCTCTGATGATTTTCTGTATAATTCTTCTGTCAATTGCTAAGAAAAAGGTTGTTGAATTTCTCAACTATAATTGTGTATTTGTCTCTTATACTTTTCATTTATGTAAGTTTTTCCTTTGCATATTTTGCAGCTCTGTGCATTAGTGATTATACTAAGACTGCTATGGCTTTTTGAAGGTCTGACCCTTTTATCAGTCCAGAATGATCTTTGTCTCTGTTAATTTTCTTTGCTGTAATGTTTATTTTATCTCAGATTGTATAATCATTCTCTCTTTCTTTGTTTTAATGTTTATTTTCTCTAATATTATATAAGCATCCCTCTTTCTTTTGATTGATGCTTGCATAATATATCTTTAGACATTCTTTATGTTCAACCTGCTTAAATAGTTATAGCTCATATGAGTTTCTTATAAACAGCATATATTTGGGTCATGTTTTAAAATCCATTCTGAAAATCTATATTTTAATTGATATATCAAGACCATGTATACATAATGTAATTGTTGAGAAGTTAAGGCTTAAATGTGCCAATTTATTTTTTGTTTTCTTTTCTCCCTGATTTTAATTTCTCAGCTTTCATTTTCCTGAGTTCCTATATGTGACTTAAAGATTTTTTAAAATTCCATTTTTATTTATCTGTAGTGTTTTGGAATGCACCTTTTTGTATAGCATTTTAGTAATTTCTCTAGGTGTCATATACATAAGTTATTAGTCTCCTCGTGTCAATCCTATTATTAGTTTAAGTAAAATCTAGAAACCTTATCTCTCCGTGGTTTTTTTATGTTCTCCCACTTATAACAAGTGTCTTAAATGTTTACTTTACATTTATTGAGAGCCACATCAGATAGTGTTTTAATTTTGTTCAATCCTCCACCGTTATTTGGAAAACTTAAGAGAAGAAGGAAAGCATATTGTATTTCTGCATGTTTGCTTATTGTGTTTTGTTCTTCCTGTAGTTCCAAGTTTCCTCTATTTATTGTTTCCTTTCTATTTTTAGAACTTCCTTGAGCCATTTTTTAGAGTAGGTTTGATAGTGACAAATTCTCATAGTTTTCTTTTATCTGAGAATGTTTTGATTTCTCCTTCATTCATGTTTCCATTGGATATAGGATTCTGGGCTAATAGTTCTTTTCTATCAGAAGCTGAAAAATACTGTGTCACTTTCTTCTGGCCTCCATAATTTCTGATGAGACATCTTCTGAAATATGAATTGATTTTATGCTATACTTAAGGTATTGTTTTGTCTGATAGTTTTTAGACATTTGATTATGATGTACCTCGGTGTGGATTTTCTTGGGTTTATTATGATTGGGCTTCCCTCAGTCTCTTGAGTCTATAAGTTTATATCTTTTGCCAAAATTGGAATGTTTTCAGCCTTTATTTCTTCACGTATGTTTCAGGCTCTCCTCCTTCTTCTTTCATTTTGTAGTCCAGTGATATAAGTATTATATGTTTTGTTATTGACCACAGATTGCTGAGGCCCTGTTCATTTTTTTAAATCTATTTTCTTTGTTGTTTAGAATGAGCAATTTCTATTGTTCTATCTTCTAGTTTATTGTTATCTTCTATTACTCTGTCCCTCCATTCTGCTGTTGAGTACACCAATAGAAGTTTTTGTTTTAATTATTATATTTGTCAGTTTTGCAGTCTAAATCCTTCTTTATATTTTCTTATTTCTTTGCTAAGACTTTCTATTTATTCATTTGTTTCTAATATGTCTGCAATTGCCCATTAAACCCTTTTTGTGTTGACTACTTTTAAAATCCTTGTCAAACAATCCTATCATCTCTATTAACATCAATTATTGTCTATTTTTGTTAAGTGTAAGACCACCTGCTTTTAGGTATTAGGAATGATTACTGATTGACATTGTGAACATTATATTATGAAACTCTGGACCTTATTTTTACCTTCTATGTTAACTGGATTTCTCTGATATCACACTGGCAGAGAAACTGGGAATGGGGTCACTATCTGTACTGCCAGATATGGGTAGAAGTTCTAGTTCCCCTTTTTATCTCCATTTAAAACCAAAATAGGGTGTTTTCCTCTTTGCTTCTAGGTGGATGTAGACAATCTGGTTTCCTGAAAGGTCTCTATGGATCACTGATATCTTGCTGGTTTAGTAGGATAGATATATATTGTTGCTACTTCTCATATGACCTCCACAGATACCATGGCTGTGAGAGATGGAGGTTAACCTCACTATAGCTGAGTGGTGGTGAAAGTCCTAGATCTCTATTAGTCCTTCTCTTACACAATTCTAGCACGGAGGGGAAGAGGTGACACATTACTGCTGGGTTAGGGAGAAGGTTCAGGCCCCCTACATGGGGGTCAAATTTATTGATGGAGCTCTTTAGATCAAAATAAGCATCCTTATTTTCTGCCTGCTTGATCAATTACTAAGATGAATGGTAAAATAAGCAACCATAATAGTGGATTTATCTATTTCTACTTGTAATACTGCCATTTCTGCCTCACATATATTGACACTGTTGTTATATACACACACATTAAGCATTGTTATGTCTTATTGCAGAATATTTTTATCATTATATAATGTTCCTCCATATTCTTGACAATTTTCCTTGATTTGATGTACACTTTGTCTAAAATTAATTTAGCTAATTAAGCTTTGTTTTGATTAGTGTGAGCATGGTATAACTTTCTCCATTCCTTTATGTTTAGCCTATTTTTATCTTTCTATCAAGTGGGTTTATTTTAGACAACATATAATTGGATCTTGCTGTTATCCATTATGATAGTCTCAGTTTTTAATTCATATATTTACACCATTCACATTTAAGGTAATTATACATACATAATTGGTTTAATAGCTACCATTTTGTACCATTTTCTATTCCTTGCACTTGTTCTTTGTTTCTTTTTTCTTATCTATTTTTTGTGCCCCTTCTGGTCTTAATTAGGTAGTTTATATGATTCCATTTTCTCCCCTCTCTTAACATATCAATTATATTTCTTTTTAAAAATACTTTTAGCAGTTGCCTTAGAGTTTGCAATATATTATACATTTACAACTAAATGAAGTTCACTCTCAAATAATACTATAATACTTCATGGGTAGTACAGGTACCTTATTCTAGTGTATTTTCAATCACTCTCTCCTGTCCTTTATAACTATGTTGCCATTCATTTTATATATATATATATANGTACCTTATTCTAGTGTATTTTCAATCACTCTCTCCTGTCCTTTATAACTATGTTGCCATTCATTTTATATATATATATATACACATACACACATATATATATATACTATATATATACTATAATCTCCCAAATGCATTGTTACTATTACTATTTTGAACAAACAGCTAACTGCTCAATCAATTAAGAATGAAAAATGCAAACAAAATAACAAACAGTTATTATTACTGTCTATTTCTCATTAACTTTTAAAGGATAATTTTATGAAATATAGAGCTTTAGGTTGTTAGTTTGTTTTGTTTTTCAAACTTTAAATATTTCACTCCACATCCAAACTTTAAATATAACCACTCCACTTGGTTACGTGGTTTTTGATGAGAATCCAATGTAATTCTTATCTTTGTTCATATATATGTTAAGCGTTTTTACCCCTCTGGCTGCTTTCAAGTTTTCTATTTGTGGTTTTTTTTCTGAAGTTTGATTTTGATATGCTTAATGATAGCTTTTTGGTATTTATCATGTTTTATATTCTCTGAACTTCCTGATTCTATGGTTTGGTGCCTGTCATTAATTTTGGAAAATCTTAACTCATCATTATTTCAAATATTTCTTCTGCTCCTTTTTCTCTTCTTCCAGTATCCCA
>VSMD01082465.1:0-23361 GCA_008750895.1 Mirza zaza
AAAAAATAATTCTTGCTGGTGTCATTGCTTTGCAATTTATTTCTTGTTTTTTTTAAGATGGATCATATGCCAATAGCAAGTTCAGTGATAAATACTGAGAATTATACACAAGATGAAAGAAAACTTAAGTTTTAATTTATGTATTAATAGTAATTTAGTGTGACATTTTAGCCAGATGTATAGGAAATGTTGAAGTAAATGTGTAAGGATGAGGTTTGCAGCTTATAATAGATTTGTCATTTGTAATGTCTTCACCCAGTTGACTCTTTTTTGTTGTTCTACAAGTGATTGATTTCATCTTTCTTTTTAATAAACATTTTTTGTGGATTAAAAAAAAGAAGAAGAAAATGGCTGAGCGCGGTGGCTCACGCCTGTAATCCTAGCACTCTGGGAGGCTGAGGCAGGAGGATCACTTGAGCTTAGGAGTTTGAGACCAGCATAAGTAAGAGCAAGACCCCGTCTCTACTAAAAATAGAAAAAATTGGCCAGGGGTGGTGGCACACACCTGTAGCCCCAGCTACTCGGGAGGCTGAGGCAGGAGGATCACCTAAGCCCAGGAGTTAGAGGTTGCAGTGAGCCATCATGACACCATTGAACCTCTGTCACCAAAAAACAAACAAGCAAACAAACTAGGAAGTAGGACTTTCTAAGTGAAATCTTTCAGTTTGTATATGTTAGCTCAGAAATGTTGATAACCTTGTGCAAGCCGAACAGCGAGTCTGCAGGCTGGATCTGGCACCAACACTGCTGCCCATGACCACTGCTCTGGCTAGTCCATGATTCTGCCCTTGGCACCGTGGACAGTTCTTTCTCCTGGATGAATGTCTTCTCCTGACTCCATGTTTCCCCTGAAGATGTGGTTTCCTACACCCTTCCCTCTCAGCCACTTCCTCTGGGCCCCTTTTCTTTGCCAGATTGTTAGTTTAAAATCTTGTCTCACAAGTGATGGCCAGCCCATCCAGTGCCGTTCACACTCCCCTGTGCTGTCTCGCACAGCACAGTCGTTTGTTCTGATAAGCAGGATAACGCGCCCTTGTTTGCATTAATTTATTAGTAAATGGGCACTGTGGAGGCAAACCTCATTCTTACCCCTTGAGCGTAGGGCACAGGCTTGGTGTTCCTGGCGCCTGTCTGCAGCCTTAGCCCACGAGGCCCGGTGAAGGGCTGCGCTTCCTCACAGGGCCCTGGAGGTGCACAGCATGTGCCGGGCGCCAGCTCCCTTGGCTTGCGGAGGGCAGGGCTGTGGGGTGGCTCAGAACTTGGACCGTGAGCTTTCCTGGGCAGCCCCTCCTATCTGTCGTGGCCTCTGTGGCCCTGCTGTCTTGAGTTTCTTTCCCGTCACCCGCCCGCCTCTGCTGCTGGGCCTCACTCTGCCTGAGTGGCAGGAGCTTGCCACTTTATATACACTGACTGGACAGTCGGTGACTCATTCCTCAGCAACCCCTCAGATAGGGAAGTGAAACAGCCACACCTGGTAGGGCCTGACCTTTGGGTGACAGCAGAAGTGGCTATGCAAACATGAGCTCACTGCAAGGAGGAAAAGTCCCTGCTAGAGCCAGGCTGGAAAGAAAGCCCTTGCCTGCCAGGCTCTCATGTGGCCTCCAGGCCTGTGGCTGGTGGTAACAGTCTCTCCCTTCCTTCCTCTCCCTCCCTCTACTTTTTCTTGGTGATAGCTGGAAGTAGCAGTGGTCACAACTGAGAGAGCCAAACATTTCTACAGCCCCCAGGATGTTCCTGTCACCCTCTACAGCGATGCTGACGAATGGGAGGTCAGTGCTGGGGGACCCCGGGCTGAGTGCCATTGCATTTCCACCAGCAGGGCAGAATGGCCCTCCCTGCAGCCTATGGTCTGGCTGCCAGAGCAGACGGGCTAGGCTCAAAGCAGCAGTCAGGGCCCTTTGGGCAGAAGTGATGAGGAAAACATCTGTCTAGCTGCTGGCCTGCAGAAGGCCCACAGTCCCCGCCCACCCAGGCAGAGCTGGGCTTTGGCCTGGTGCCTGAGGTTGAGTGTCCTTGTACTTATCTGGGCTGATGAAACCACAGAGAAGCTCTGTTCCCACTACCCTTGTCCACGTGGCTCCCAGCGTCAGGGAGCGCCTATCTTCCCACGGCCGCCGGGCTCCACTTCTGCTCCCCTGCGGAGGGGCCCTGGCCGATGCACCAGACGCTGAGTGTGGACCTCACAGGGTTCCCTGCCAGGCGTTTCCAAACACTCTCTGGCTAGAACATTCTGGCTGGCCTGCCTTCCCCACCCCACCCCCGCCGTTTCTCACCGCCCTGGAACCCTTCCACTGGCTTGGACAACCCAAGCATCCGCCTGAAGCAGACAGGCCAGGAGTTCCCTGCCAGATGTCAGTTCTCTTGAAAACCAAACCATAAAGGGAGTATCTCAGGGAGACAAGGGGCATTTGTTTCCTCAGGCCTGGTTTCTCTCAGGCGGTCGGCTCCACAGCCAGTGCTCACCGGCTTAGCTGCAAGAGGGAAGGGTGTTGGACTTGGGCAAGCGAGTCAGTGGTCCACTCAAGTTCCTAACTTATGGTGCCTGGCCTGCTTTGGTCCTGCACCCCCCGTCCTCCACACTGGGAGAGTGACTGTCTTGGTTACCCCGTTTCCTGCCCTCTGCCAGATATGGAAGCACCGCTCTGACCCTGTCCTTCACATTGACCTGCGGAGGTGGGCAGACTTCATGCTGGTGGCTCCTCTTGATGCCAACACTCTGGGAAAGGTGGCCAGTGGCATCTGTGACAACTTGCTTGTGAGTGACTCCCTGGCACTGTCATCCCTCCCTGGGCCTCACTCCCAGTTGCTGAGCTGCGGGCTTCCTTGTATAAGAAAAACCTCCTACTGTGGGCCCAGGCTGTTCAGGAGAATGCAGTCCCCTTTCCCCACCCCTGCCCATCTCACGTCCCCTCCAGCAAGTGGGCGGGAGACCAGTCCTGATGATCGACCTGACACGCTGCTGCTGTCCAGAGTGTCCACCTGCCACCTGCCCCTCGCTGCCCAGCCAGGCACCCCCTGCCTGGCACACCTGTGGGCAGTCTGATAAGGGGGTTCCCTTCTTCCTGGGTCTCTAATGCACACGTAGCTCCCTCAGCTTTAGCCACAAGGTGAGATATGGTTTTTCTATATATTAGGAGAAGAGCGAAGAAAGATGTGGTGAGAAGTGACAGTCAGTTGACGGTAGAGAGAAACAAAAGTCCAAAGTGGGGACTGTCTTAGCCTAAGAGACCACCAGGGAGCTGGTGCCCCTAAAGAGGAGCTGCCTTTGTTTATGTGATCATCCTGGGAAGATCTGGGTGTGATTTCTCCTTTCCTTCCTCCCTCTCCCTTATCTCCCTCCCCCTCCCATTTATTGAGTTTTCACCTACCACGGGGGAGCCTGTGCTGAGGGCCTCGCAGCACAGTCTGGAAGGAGAGGGGCTTTGACCACTGTGCGTGTGGGGAGGGTGTATCCTCTGGTGAGTGGTCCAACCTTAAATAACCCCAGTCTGTCCTTTGACAGTTGATTCGCCCCCAACATAGTGCTGGGCAGGTGGCAGGTACTGGATAGAGATTTGCTGCGTGTACGAGGCAGCTGGCAAGTTTACTTTCACAAATGGCCAGGTGTTTGCAGTGGTAATATGGGGAAGAAGGCGAAGAACAAAGCTGGGGCAGGATTTTTCGGGATCAGATAAGAGATTAATGTCCTTATATCCTTGGTGTGGGCTCTTAAGGCACTCCTGGAGATCTGCTAGTGGTTTAAGCGTCATTTGTGTGAGAAGCGGGTGGGCAGAAGAGGAGCAGCACAGCCTGTGTGGCCGGGAGCGGGTGGGGAGCGCAGGGAGGGTAGGCCCGGGAGCAGTGCCAGCAAGAAGGCTTCCCAGCCACCGGTGCCAGGGCCGACTGGGCAGCTGGCACAAGGGAGGCTCCTGGCCACTTTCATCCAAGTGGGTCAGAGTTGCATGAGCGGCACCATCACACCTGGTGTCCAGGCCGGTCAGCAGCGGCAGTGTGATAGGCACACCGGCCTCCAGAGTTCAGTCCTGGCCTGGTCCAGCTCTCCAAGGTCCCTTTCCTTCCTCCCGAAAGCACTGCTTCCCTTTTCCTTCAGTGCTTCCATCACTCTAAGAAGTCTTTGGGGTTCCCTCCTCCAGAGTTGGCTGGGCAGTGGAACATGTTCTCGGACCACCCTGCAGACCATTTGCCTCAAAGGGTTTCACTTGAAGGAACAAATATTTCAGGGAATCTCAGATCTTACGAAATTTGAACTGTCAGCATCCTTGGTGTGTGGCTGTGTCTTGCCTCGGAAGATGTTTGTCCTTATGTCCCAGCAAAGGAAGCTTAGCCTGCCTCCTCCCCTGCCAGGTCTTCTCCTTTTCCAGTGCCCAGGACTTGGGGTGCCGTGAGGGTGGCATGCCAGGTGTGGACCTGAGCCCTGTCTTCATCTGCCCCGTGGCCCGCTGAGGCCCTGGTGCCTCGTTTGTGCTACAAAGGCAATCAGACCCGGAAGGAGGAGGCAGCTTCCCTCCTCCCCAGTCTGGCTGCTGACTGGGATCCAGGCCTTCTCCTGCCCGAGCAGATTCCCAGGAGCTGAACACAGCACTGGCCCGGGGAGTGACCGTGGGAACCAAAGCCCTCCTCTGCCCTCCCGCTGCCGGTGGGTTCGAGGGAGCTGTGGTTTGTCCAGAAGCTCTGAGCTCTGAGGTGAGGTGTGGGGGAGGCCAGACACGCCGTAGGGTGGAGGTGCTGGCTTTCAGTCTGGTGCTGTGCTTTGCATTGAGGGCACATGGAGAACCCAGCCCAGCCCTCACCCCTACCCCATGCACAGTCAGGGGGCTCTTCTAGGTATGCTCTTGGCTTCTGCAAAAGTGGCAGGTGGCACAGGGCCAAGAGGAACTGTGACTGAAACTGTCCACTCATAGCCCCGTGGCTGCATCGAGAGGGCTTGATGGGAAACGGACGCTGCTGTCTGGGATGACGCAAGCGGCCAGATCCTGAGGCTATTCGCTGTCCACTTCCTCCCTGTCCCCAGCAGAGGGCAGGGGCACCAAGGGGGGCAGGCACAGGCCTGTCGTGTTCTGGCATTGTTCTCTGGACTGCCCCGCTCTTTTCCCAGATGGGCCCATTTCATGGGAGGGTGTTCCAGCCACTGTCATCCTGGGAGGCTCATGGCCCTGGAGGGGTGTCTAGAGCAGTCAGAGCACAGGGCACTTCCTTCTCCCCAGGTAGCCCTCGGCCCTGGAGCCTGTGCCTGTGGCAAGAGCAGGAGCCACTGTTCCGGAGCCTGTCCTTTGTGCCGGGCCCGGTGCTGAACATTCTCGCCTCAGTCCTCCCAGCACCCAGGGAGGGGCCTTTGCAGAGAGGAAGCTGAGGCCCCAGCATTCAGCAACCTGTCCAGGTTCTCACAGCTGGCAGTAGACAGCACAGCCAGGATTTGGGCTCAGGGCTACGTTGACTCCAAAGCCCACCGCTCTAAGGGCTCTGTTTCGTAGCTGCTCAGGTGTGCGACTTGGTGCAATGGCCCAGACTTGGGGCTGGCAAGGCTGTGCAGAGCCGCGCAGACTGCACAGGTAGTGCTGTTGTCTGGGGGTGCCCTTGGGTCACTGCTCACCTCTCAGGGAACTGCAGCTTCCGTCTGTGAAATGGAACGGCACCTTCTTTATAGGGTCACCGTGTGGGTTCACGAGGTCATATATATGAGAAAGTTCCTGTCATATTTTTCACTGCCAGGCTTTGAAGTTGGCCTAGAAGTGCAGCCGGTGCCGGGTGCATGGGCCTCGTCTGAGGAGCAGTCTGGTTCCTCGTTCTTAGCTTTCTAAGAACTGCAAAGCCTGCTTCTCCCCGCGGTAGCCTTGACCTGAGAGGTGGGAGTCCATGCGGGGAAGGCTTAGGCTTGGGTACAGGGAGACCTTTCCACACGGGCGGGGAGACTTGCTGGCGCTGGCTAGGCCATTGTGAGCATTGCTTGAGCAGCTCGTGTGTGCCCAAGGTCAGTTATCTGTGCCAGAGCCAGTGGGGAGGCAGAGAGGGGCCAGGAGACACAGCCACGGGACATAAGACAGCTCCCCACAGACAGGCTGTGTGGTCACCCCAAGCCCATAGCTGGGCTGGCTGCGAGCCTGGAGGGCTGGAGAGGGATGGCACGCAGAGCAGCAGGACACCCTCCTCCCCCTGCCCTTCTTCACAGACTTGTGTCATCCGGGCCTGGGACCGTAGCAAGCCCCTGTTCTTTTGCCCGGCGATGAACACCGCCATGTGGGAGCACCCCATCACTGCGCAGCAGGTGGACCAGCTCAAGGCCTTCGGCTACGTTGAGATCCCCTGTGTGGCCAAGAAGCTGGTGTGTGGAGACCAAGGTGGGCATCTTGCCAGGCTCACAGCCCAGGGCCCCAGAAGGGGCTCAGCTTTGGGGTCACATTTGGGTTCAATTCTCAGCCTGTTGTAGCTTTGGCAAACCAACCTCCTCTGAGCTTAGCTTTTTCAGCTGGAAAATGGGAATCACAATCCCCACTAAAATGGGGTAGCATGTGCCAAGTGCCTGCTACAGTCCCCGGCACACAGCCCACACGCAGTTAATGCTGGCTGCGGGAACGGCTGCCAGGGCCTGGCCTGGGTCTCGGGAGGGGGTTCACGGGTCTGGCACAGGCAGAGACAGACTGGGCCTTCTCAGGCCTCGGACTCTGGGGTGGAGCACTCGGAGGCAGTAAGCGGGGGTCTGAGGACTGCAGGCACTGTTGGCCCGTCTGGCCACAGCAGAACTTTCCTCCCAGGTCTGGGAGCCATGGCTGAGGTGGGGACCATTGTGGACAAAGTGAAAGAAGTCCTCTCCCAGCATGGTGGCTTCCAGCAGAATTGAACTGGGATTTCTGTCACGCGTGTCCCTTTGTACTCAGCATGGGTTCAGGCCAAGCCGGTGAAGAAGATGGACACTGGCACCATATGGTGAGGATTCCTCCCTTTGCTGAGTAGGGGCCTGACCTGGGCCTGCTCTGAGCCTCCCAGGGGCTGGACCTGCTGTAGGTTAAACTGCACCAATGGCCCAGCTCCCAGCTTCTTTCAATCAGGAGATGCTACTGCATGGAGCCCCTGCCCACCTTTTCCTGCGATGGGTGCAGCAAGTCAGGTGAGCAAGCTGCCATGCTGTCCTCACAGGAGGAGGACTAAGGTGGGGAAATCTCACTTCTACGTCTCGTCCGGAAGCGCCACAACCGGAGAGCCCTGGCCGAGCCGTGAGAGCTTTGGCCCTTTGGTGGGGTGCTCTGCTACCAGAGTCAGAGAAGCCTGTGGACTGGCAGGACTCTGAGGCTTCGTGCAGACCATGCCATGAGATTGGGGTGCTAAGAAATAAAGAAAATGCCCATGCCCATTTAGGAGACTCCATCCTTCCTTTGCAGCCTGTCTGTGGTCTCAGAGATCGGGGGTGTTGCTAGGTGAGGCTGGGGAAGGGTCCGGGCTGATGACTGACCAGCACTCCTTACTCCTCATAGAACATGGTGGTTAAGGACAAACTCTGAAGCCAGACAGCCCCTAGTTCAAATCTCAGCTCTGCCTCTTACTAGCAGTGGGGCCTTGGCTCACGACTTAGCCTTCCTGACCCTCTCTTTCCTCATGTACATTATTAGCCTAATGGCATTGTTAGGAGGATTCAGTGAGATTATGTGTGCAAAATACCCACCCTACCGAGTGGCTGGAACAGTAAATGTCCAATAAATGGAAGTTGAAGCTGGACATGTATATATGTCAGGGAGCTTTCAAAACATTTAGTGAAATAGCCTGTCTCATTTTGGGAAAAAATGGAATCCTGGACCCTAAGCTGACTTGGCCTTTTATGCAAGTGACAGATAAGCATTGCAGGGTTGAACCTGCCCTCGGTCCCAAGCCCCTTACTTGTTTCCCAGTTTCCTCTGTTATCCTCATCCTTCCAGCTTTGCTGCACCTGAGAGGGGTGCGTGGGTGTCTGCCCCCCCCCCACAGTACAGGTGAACAGGGGAGGTAGATCCAGACAGACCATGCCCCCTGGCCTAGAAACCCTCTGTGCCCTGCTTTTGATCTAGTTGCTGTTTGGCTACTGTGGAGAAGGGCTTGTTTGCCTATTTGGGGCTCATGGGGGGCTGGCTTGTTGTCCTCCTGGCTTCCAGGGCAGGCACAGGGGGTGTCCCGTGCATGCCCTGTGAGCACTGAGGGTAGAGGTGTCTTGGGACCAGGAAGCCTGCTGGCTGGAACCAAGGCTCCAGCAGCCTCCAAGAGCCTTAATCTCCACAGCACTTGATTTAAGGGACCCTTTGGGATAAAATCGCCTTAGGGAACTAAAGAAAGTAGGACTAAAATGGTGGCATCAAGAGCCACTCTTGGCAGGGCGCAGCGGTTCACGCCTGTAATCCTAGCACTCTGGGAGGCTGAGGTGGGAGGATCGTTCAAGGTCAGGAGTCCAAAACCAGTCTGAGCAAGAGCGAGACCCCGTCTCTACTATAAATTGAAAGAAATTAATTGGCCAACTAAAAATATATAGAAAAAATTAGCCCGACATGGTGATGTATGCCTGTGGTCCCAGCTACTCAGGAGGCTGAGGCAGAAGGATTGCTTGAGCCCAGGAGTTTGAGGTTGCTGTGAGCTAGGCTGATGCCACGGCACTGTACCCCAGGCAAAGGGTAAGACTCTGTCTCAAAAAAAAAAAAAGAAAAAACAGAGCCAATCTCTGTGGCTGGGACATGGGAGGAGCCTGGAGACTTGACATCCAGAGACAATCCCAGAGTCTCGTTCATATGGTTTTGTCTTCTGCCCTGTCCACATCACCCCTCTTCTCCCTCAGCGACCTGCGATAAATGGGGAGGCTGTCCAACTTTAACAGAGACTGCTATGTTCACTGAGTACCAATCATGCCCCAGTACCTCTGTGCTGGGCACTTGAGGGAAGACTGTGGGCCAGGGAGACCAGCCACAAAACGCCTGAAAGGCCATTGGAGAGAGAATGTCATGGGCCCCTGTCTTATAGCTCTGAGAACAGCTTTGGCTACTCAGCAGGACTGAGCCTTGTCGGCTGGAAGGAAAGAGATATCTCCGGGGCAGGCCAATTGGAGGTCCCGTTGCTGGGGCCTGCCACTCCCTCTCCCACCCACGCAGTCCTGTGTCTCTGCTGCCCAATTTGAGTGGGGGTCTTGATGAATGGGCATGGGCTTGGCCTGAAGACCCCTAGTGTCCCCTGAGCCAGACTAGAGCTAAGAGGTGTAGGCAGTTGTGTTTACCTGGCCCTACCTGCCAGTGGGGTGCTGATGAGGAGTGACAACCATGGCTTTCCCCACTAAGGGTCCATGCTCTTAGAGTTGTCATCATCTCGGGTAGACATGTTTCTCAGAGAGGATGCTAGCTTCCCTGATGATTTTTATAGACTTCTAGAAGTTTTACAGAAAAGAACGTTTAGGTCTGAAATGGATACTCTGATTTGGCAGCTTGTACTTCAAGGGACAGAAGCCTCGAGCCAGGGCCCCACCTCCACCTGGGGCTGTCTCTCACTCTTCCTCCATGTAGCTGGAGAGTCCTGCTGCTGTGCCCACACTGCCTCTGGCTCAGGCTCTGACTCCTGGGCAATACACACCAGCCCTCGGTGGTCTGGCCTCTGCTCCCCTCTAGCCCCGCACCAACCCTGTGTGCTCCCTGTCCTCTTGCCAGACTGGACAGTCTTGAACAAGCCATGTTGCTCCTTGCCTCTTGCCTTTGCACAGGCTGATTCCTGTACGTGCCTCTGGATGCACCTATGTGCCGCCTCCCTTAGAAAGCCTTCCCTGGCTATGCAGACTGGACTGGGTGCCTTGCCCAGGCTCCTATTGTGCCCCCTCCTGTTTATGACAGCAGAGTTGTGATCGTCACTTTATTCTGTGTCTCCCTAAAATTGGGAGCTCTTGGAGAGCAGTTTTCCTGTTCCTTACAGAACCCAGCAAGACATTCTAAGCTTGTACTGACAAAAAAAGGTGTGCAGATGGGGGGGGGGGGGTGTCCTGTTCCTTTCTGTGCAAATCACAAAACCTAGGAGCCATAAAAGCAAAGACTGATAAATTTCACTGTAGAAAAATAGATAGTTCTGCTGAGCAATATCCCAAAGCAAGTTCAAAAGGAATATCACATTGGGGAAATTATCTGCAGCTCATATAACAAGTTCTCCTAATATATAAAGAGCTGCTATAAATTGATTAGAAAAATACCAAGAACACATATACAAAAAAGTAAGCATAGGGCCGGCGCGGTGGCTCACGCCTGTAATCCTAGCACTCTGGGAGGCCGAGGCGGGCGGATTGCTCAAGGTCAGGAGTTCAAAACCAGCCTGAGCGAGACCCCGTCTCTACTATAAAAATAGAAAGAAATTAATTGGCCAACTAATATATATATATATATATAAAAAATTAGCCAGGCATGGTGGCACATGCCTGTAGTCCCAGCTACTCGGGAGGCTGAGGCAGGAGGATCGCTTGAGCCCAGGAGTCTGAGGTTGCTGTGAGCTAGGCTGACGCCACGGCACTCACTCTAGCCTGGGCAACAAAGCAAGACTCTGTCTCAAAAAAAAAAAAAAAAGTAAGCATAGGATAAAAAACACACACAGACAAAAAAACAAGCACACAAAGGGCCTTAACATAAATAGCTAATACTCAGCCACATGCATGAGCAGAGTGGTACAAAACAAAGTACACTGAAAGTTTTTGCCTATTAGATTGACAAGGGTGTGGAGAATTGGCACCTTCATACATTGCTGGCAGGAGTGTAAATTGATGCAACTTCTTTGGAGAACAATCTAGAAGTATCTATCAAAATTACATATATATGTTACCCTTTGACCCAGCAATTCTTCTAGGGATTTCTCCCACAAATACACTCATGTATATGACATTATGTCTGAACAGGCTGTTTATTGCAGCATTGGATATGGTACTAAAAGACCGGAAACACCCTCACTATCTGACCCCCAGAGATTGGGTAAATAAATTAGGATTCATTCATACACTAGAACACTACACAGCCATAAAACAGTGTCAAGGAAGCTCTTGATGTGCTAATTTGGGAAGATTTCTGAGGTATGTTGTTAAACAGAAAAAGCAAGGTGCAGAACAATGTATATCACATGCTAGGTTGTGGATAAAAAATAGGGGTGGGGGAGAAAAGGATATATTCATATTGGCTTATATATGCATCAAATGCCTATTGAAAAATAAATTTAAAAACTGTCTATTGTTTGCCTCTTGGCTGGGGAACTGGGTGGCCAAGGAACAAAGGTGGGAGGCAAACTTCATTTTAAAGTCTCGAGCCAGCTCATTGAGTGAGGCGGCAGCTCTGGGGTTTTCTGTGTGGTCTTTGCAAGCCAACCATGTCTAAGGGACCCACAGTTGGTATTGATCTTGGCACCACCTACTCTTGTGTGGGTGTCTTCCAGCATGGAAAGGTAGAGATAATTGCCAATGATCAGGGAAACCAAACCACTCCAAGCTCCATTGCCTTTACTGATACTGAATGATTGATTGATGCTGCTGCAAAGAATCAAGTTGCAATGAATCCCACCAACACGGTTTTTGATGCCAAACGTCTGATTGGACGCAGATTTGATGATGCTGTTGTCCAGTCTGATATGAAGCATTGGCCCTTCGTGGTGGTGAATGATGCAGGCAGGCCCAAGGTCCAAGTAGAATACAAGGGAGAAACAAAAAGTTTCTAACCTGAGGGGGTGTCATCTATGGTTCTGACTAAGGTGAAGGAAATCGCAGAAGCCTATCTTGGAAAGACTGTTACCGATGCTGTGGTCACAGTCCCAGCTTACTTTAATGACTCTCGGCGTCAGGCTACCAAAGATGCTGGAACCATTGCTGGTCTCAATGTTCTTAGGATTATAAATGAACCCACTGCTGCTGCTATTGCTTATGGCTTAGACAAAAAGGTTGGAGCAGAAAGAAATGTGCTGATCTTTGACCTGGGAGGTGGCACTTTTGGTGTGTCAGTCTTCACTATTGAGGATGGAATCTTTGAGGTCAAATTTACAGCCGGAGATACACACTTAGGTGGAGAAGACTTTGATAACCTAATGGTCAACCATTTTATTGCCGAATTCAAGCGCAAGCATAAGAAGGACATCAGTGAGAATAAGAGAGCTGTCCGACGCCTCTGTACCGCTTGTGAACGTGCTAAGTGTACCCCATCTTCCAGCACCCAGGCCAGTATTGAGATTGATTCACTTTATGAAGGAATTGACTTCTATACCTCCATTCCCCTTGCCCGATTTAAAGAATTGAATGCTGATCTGTTCTGTGGCACTCTGGACCCTGTAGAGAAAGCCCTTTGAGATGCCAAACTAAACAAGTCACAGATTCATGACATTGTCCTGGTTGGTGGTTCTACCCACATCCCCAAGATTCAAAAGCTTTTGCTAGACTTCTTCAACGGAAAAGAACTAAATAAGAGTATCAACCCTAATGAGGCCATTGCTTATGGTGCAGCTGTCCAGGTGGCCATCCTGTCTGGAGACAAATCTGAGAACGTTCAAGATCTGCTACTCCTGGATGTCACTCCTCTTTCTCTTGGTATTGAAACTGCTGGAGTTATGACTGTACTCATTAAGCGCAATACTACTATTCCCCCAAAGCAGACACAGACCTTCACTACCTACTCTGACAACCAGCCTGGTGAGCTCATTCAGGTTTATGAAGGTGAACATGCCATGACTAAGGATAACAACTTACTTGGCAAGTTTGAACTCACAGGCATACCTCCTGCCCCCCGGGTGTTCCTCAGATTGAAGTCACTTTTTGAGAATGCCAATGGCATTCTCAATGTCTCTGCTGTTGACAAGAGCACAGGGAAGGAAAATAAGATTACCAACACTAATGACAAGGGTCGTTTGAGCAAGGAAGACATTGAACGTATGGTTCAGGAAGCTGAGAAGTATAAAGCTGAAGATGAGAAGCAGAGGGACAAAGTGTCATCAAAGAATTCACTTGAATCCTACACATTCAACATGAAAGCAACTGTTGAAGATGAGAAACTTCAAGGCAAGATCAATGACGAGGACAAACAGAAGATTCTTTTGTTTTTTTTGAGAGAGAGAGAGTCTCACTTTGTTGCCCAGGCTAGAGTGAGTGCCATGGCATCAGCCTAGCTCACAGCAACCTCAAACTCCTGGGCTCAAGCAGTCCTTCTGCCTCAGCCTCCCAAGTAGCTGGGACTACAGGCATGTGCCACCATGCCCGGCTAATTTTTTCTATATATATTAGTTGGCCAATTAATTTCTTTCTATTTATAGTAGAGACGGGGTCTCGCTCTTGCTCAGGCTGGTTTCGAACTCCTGACCTCGAGCAATCTGCCCGCCTCAGCCTCCAAGTGTGCTAGGATTACAGGCGTGAGCCACCGCACCGGCCAAACAGAAGACTCTTGACAAGTGTAATGAAATTATCAACTGGTTTGATAAGAACCAGACTGCAGAGAAGGAAGAATTTGAACATCAGCAGAAGGAGCTGGAGAAAGTCTGCAACCCTATCATTACCAAGCTGTACCAGAGTGCAGGAGGCATGCCGGAAGAATGCTTGGGGGCTTCCCAGGTGGTGGGGCTCCTTCTGGTGGTGCTTCCTCAGGCCCCACCACTGAAGAGGTTGATTAAGCCAACCCAAGCATAGATGTAGCAGTGTTCCACACAGTAAAAACATTGAAGGATCTAAATTTGTAGCAAATTATGTGGCAGATTTAAAGTTGAGCTGCTATAGTAAATTACTAGACATTCTCAATACTTGAATATGGAACATGTGCACAGGGGAGGAAACAACATTGCACTTTATAAGCACTGTATCATAAGTGGAAAATGCAATGTCCTAAATAAAACTGTCTTAAAAAAAAAAAACTCTCGAGCCAGATGAATATATTATCAACCACAAAATCAATAAACATACTTTTGAAATAATTTTGCTCTGTCACCCTGGCTAGAGTTTAGTGACATCATCATAGCTCACAGCAACCTCAAACTCCTGGGCTCAAACAATCCTTCTGCCTCAGCCTCCCGAGTAGCTGGGACTACAGGCACACGCTATGCTTGTGTGTTCTTAATAAGCCTTTGAGATCCCTGACCTCAGAGAGTTTATAGTCTTATGGGGAAAAGACTCAAGGCTATAAAACAATTAAAACGATCCAATGACAGCAAAGAACAAAAGTGAGGCTGTGTAACATGGACTCTAAGAGCTGCACTTCAGAATGGAGAAGCAGTCAGGGTGGGCCGGCTGGAGGGAGCGGAACTCAGGCTGGGGCTTCCTGGAGGACCAAAGTAGCTAAAAGTGGATATGAAGAGTGACACATGCTGCCCCATGCTGGATGTAGGAAACGTAGACTCCACGTGCTGGGGCAGTCAGGAGCCGTTCAGCAGGGGAGGCACACGCTTAATGTGGAGTGTGTTCGAGGTCAGTGGGGTGGCACATGCAGGACAGACTAGGGGATTAGAAGCTGCCTGGGAGGAAGCCAAGATGCTGAGATGGGGAGTCCAGGCTGTGCTGAAGGCCTCAGCCACACCCGTGGTTCTTTCAAAAGGGAGTGACAAAAGTGACAATGTAAAGAAAAATCAGCATGGTTAGAAACTAAAACCCACTGTCCTAGTGGCTAGTGGGGGGAGGGGGAATTGTCATTTATGACAATTGTGTGTGCGTTGGTGCAGGATTTATCAGCAGTGTCCAGTCCCGCCCACTGAGAAGTTCTGCTTTGCTCGCCACCGGTTTTTCTCTCTGTTGCCCTCACAGGATTGTCCGGGCTGCCCTCGTGGTTCCTGGGCATTCTGTGGTGTAGAATAAGGCAGATCGAGATACAGAACGAGGAACATGTGAAGGCGGGGAAGGAGTCTTACTTTTTGGGTTGGTCCTAGAATCTTGGTTGTGGCAGATTCTGGTAACACGTAAAGGAGGAGTGAAATTAAAGCAAGGAGCAAAGAGACTCGGCTAAGTGCAAAGTAAAGGGCTGAGAGGCGCTGAGCGAGGAGGTGGCAGCAGTGCTGTGCAGAGCGGCCAGAGTCGCCATGCAGCAGGGCTGTCTGCAGAGTCTCGGCACATCAAGGGGTACAAGAGGATGAGGACGAGGAATAAAGGGATTTTTGAGGAATATTGCTGAGCATTGTGAGTTGGACACACTTTTATGTTCTTCAAGAGACCCAAGGCTGGGTGCAGTGGCTCACACCTGTGTTCTCAGCACACTGGGAGGCTGTAGTGGAAGGACTGCTTGAGGCCAGGAGTTTGAGACCAGCCTGAGCAACATACCGAGATGCTGTCTCTAACAAAAAAAGAGAGAGAGAGATTGAGAGAGAGACCCAAGTCAAGATTGGGGTTTCTTTTAAATTCCTTTGCCAGTGTGTGCTGGTCTGAGTGTGACGGAGCAGGATTGCACTGTGTGGAGCTCTAGATTATGTGCGGGTTACGTGTATGTGCTACATGTCCTCTACGTTGCTAAGAGTTTCCTTGATCTTGTTTTACCCTCGTAACACAACTGCTTCATGATAGAGTCAACTAGTATGTGTATATTAGTAGTAACTGTTTTATAGATGGGAAATTGAGGGTCATAGCCAGTGCAGGGTGTTAGGGGTTTTCTTTCTGCTCTACAGCTACCACCAAGCAGGCTCCTGCCCAGGGCTCATTAGCATGTCCCTCCCTGGGGTCAGTTCAAACACCCCTTCCGCCAGGCACCAACACTGCCAGATACCTGTTTTTTCAGTCCCAGTTAAATAGCTGCTTCATTACCTTTATCCTTTCCATACCTTCCTTCATACATATATTGTGGTTTCTAGGGCAGCATGAAATTCCTAAGTGTCATGCAGCTGCCTCTGAACAAAGAGCCCTGGCAGCAACCCTGGTGACTGACAGGTTGTTTACACTGAGACCTTCCTGGTGGAACCAAATATTCTACAGTATTCAAGACAGGTTTGGTACCACCTGGGGCAAGGCACTGGGAAGGATCAGGCCAGAAGAACTGCCAGTTTTCTCATAGCAAAGGAATGTTGGGAGCAGCTGGGTGTGAGGGCAAGAGGCAGAGATTTGACCTTCAGGGCCTGGGCAGGACATACAGCTAATCCAGGTGGGATCTGGGAGCATGTCCCATCTTCTTGCTGCAATAGGTTGGTCTCATGGTGGCTTTATCTGCAGAGATTACATGGTGACCTTTTGCTTGCTGGCCCAGATAGTGAGTCGCTGGGGATTGGAGGCCCAGCAGACTCCCTTTTGAGCCTCTGGATTCCTGGAAGAGCAAGGAGAGTTGAAAGGCGCCTTCTATGTGTGTGGGCAAATTAGGTGAAGCCGAAGGGTCCACAGCTGTAGAGATGGACTTGGAAGCAGCCAGCATGGGTGCACACAGGGATGTCACAGCTTGCAGGAGAGCTTAAGGGTGGGGCTGAAGATCATTTCTTGCTCTTGGGACAGATCACGGCCAGGCCCTGGATTGGGAGCTCATGTGTCACCTGGAACTTCTGAAAATGGCTCTCTTGGTAGGGGAGAAGTCGAGCTCTGGAGCCACATGCTTGGGGGAAATTGGCATGATGGGGATGAGCAAAAGAAGGCCATGGAAGGAAACTCGTGTTCATCTGGTTCCTGGCCTGTGCCAGACTCTGTGCTCTGCACATCCTGTCTCATTTAAGCCTCCTAACCGTCCTTCAAGATAGGCATTGTTGTCCCCATTAAAAAAATAAGAGCCTGTGCCAGGCATCTAAAGGGCTATGATCCTTTTTGGGCCCCTGCTGCCCAACATCTGTAGGAGAAGAGCCAGCGTGTTGAAGGGCATACAAACCCAGGCTGGATGAGTAGGGAAGAGCAGCCTCAGGGGGACAAGAATGTATCCTAGACCTCTGAGGAATGTCTTGGAGGCAAAGTTCAATCCCATAGAAGGAAAACGTCCCGACATTCAGAGCTTATGAAAAATGGGGGAGCTAGTGAGACAGTGAGCCTCCCGCTCTGGGGATGTTTGGGCAGATGCTGGAGGACCACAGATGTGAAAAGGGCCCCTGCTCAGCTTAATAGGTGGCTAGGGTCAGTCCTCAGCATTGCTTCAGCATCTGTGGCGTGCTCCCTCCCTCTCACCTCTGAGCTGGAGATTCAGCACACATGTCCCCAAAATCACAAATGGTGAGAGCTGACCCTTGCTAGCCAATAGAAATAATACCTCCCTTTTCATCAGAAACAACGGAAGCAAGATGGCAGTGGGATTACATATTCAAAATGCTGAAAAAACTCCGTCAGCCAACAATTTTATAGTCAGCAAAACTAGCTTTCAAACATTCCAGATAAAAATAAAGAGAATTCATTGCTACCAGACCTACATTATACGATATGCTAAAGGAAATTTTTCAGGATTTAAGCAAGTAACCCCAAGAGTAACTCAAAACCATATGAAAGGCCGGACGCAGTGGCTCACACCTGTAATCCTAACACTTTGGGAGGCCGAGGGGGGCGGATTGCTTGAGGTCAGGAGTTCAAACTCAGCCTGAGCAAGAGCAAGACCCCATCTCTACTATAAATAGAAATAAATTAATTGGCCAACTAATACATATAGAAAAAATTAGCCGGGCATGGTGACGCATGCCTGTAGTCCCAGCTACTTGGGAGACTGAGGCAGTAGGATTGCTTGAGCCCAGGAGTTTGAGGTTGCTGTGAGCTAGGCTGACGCCACGGCACTCACTTTAGCCTGGGCAACAAAGCGAGACTGTGTCTCAAAAAACAAACAAACAAACAAAACACCATATGAAAAACAGTGCTGGTAAAGGTAATTATGAAATTATTTTATTACTCAAAAAACTTCATTTTTTATTTAGCTTTCTGAATCTGTAATTTTGCTTTTAACACTTTCATAACAATTTTCTCCTCCTCAGTAAGGAAAGCATGCTTGACTCTGTCATGAACACATGTAGCACACATGGAACTACCACAGGCCCTGCTGACATGTTTTTGTTTTAGGCAGTCTCATAAGGACTTTAGGTCTCACAGCACAAACCCCTCCCTTGAAGTCTGCCTGGGGCGTGCCACTCGCAGGTTCTGGTGCTTTCCCAACCTTCTTGGTACAAAGGTAAACATTCTATTACCAGGAGTTTAGGACAGCCTGGTTTTGTTAGAGGTTGTATTGTAGGAAAGCCTAGGACAGGATGCCAAACGCTGGACCATTCTGAGTGCCTGTGGACAGTGTCCCCAGAAAAAGATGAAATAATAAAAGACAGTATAAGTGCTTATTTCTTCTTTCTTCCGTTGACTGGTTTAAAAAGGAATTGTGTGAAACAATATGTTTATTGCATTATTAGGTCTATAACATACAGAAATGTAATATATTTAACAATAACAGCACATAACACGTGTTCAAAAACAGGTAGCTGCTGTTGCTGCTATTATTGACTGGACTGGTTCTCAAAATGGAGCACACGGGTAGATTATAGGAACTCCAGGAAGGGATGTTTGATTTCATACTCACCAATTTTTAAAGGGATATTAAAATACATATATAAGCATTTTGAAAATAATGACCATTTACTTCTGTATCCAGAAATATGCAGGCTAGTTAAATAGAGAAATCCCTCCCTAAAAGTGCAGAATAAAACATCATAAACATGTATGTGAGGCCGGGCGCGGTGGCTCAAGCCTGTAATCCTAGCTCTCTGGGAGGCCGAGGTGGGCGGATCGTTTGAGCTCAGGAGTTCGTGACCAGCCTGAGCAAGAGCGAGACCCCATCTCTACTATAAATAGAAAGAAATTAATTGGCCAACTAATATATATAGAAAAAATGAGCCGGGCATGGTGGCGCATGCCTGTAGTCCCAGCTACTTGGGAGGCTGAGGCAGCAGGATTGCTTGAGCCCAGGAGTTTGAGGTTGCTGTGAGCTAGGCTGACGCCACGGCACTCACTCTAGCCTGGGCAATAAAGTGAGACTCTGTCTCAAAAAAAAACAAAAACAAAAACAAAAACAAAACATGTATGTGAAAGCACAGATGAACTGGCATTAAATAAGGGACTCATTCAGAGCCAGCATGACAAGGCAGGGTGACTCGTGCAGGGAGCCAGCACTGCAGCCCCGCTCGCTGGGCTGTGAATGGCCAGAACGCCAGGTGCCTCCTGGGCCCCACGTCAGTCCTCTTGGTCTCAGCTTGGATTCCAGCCACTGCTGAGGGTATGAGCTTCATGTGGCCTCAACCAGCCTCATGCAGGTGTCACCTTGTCTTGAGCACGTGGGCCTACCTCTCCCTGCCTGACTCCCTCTGGCTCCACAGTGTGGGATACTCTTGGGAATCTCTTGGACCTTAACACAGGTACAGTCACATGTGCAGGGGAGTTAATGTCTGTGGGGCCACTCTTGACCAGTGGGGACCCAAGTAAATTCTTCTTTTCATATTTCTTCTTTTCAGATCCCATCTCATAAGGTGCTTCAGAAAATCATGTGAAAATCAAGGACCTGCCTTGATAAGGCCACTTTCTACTGGCTTTTCCTCTTTCTTTGTTCACTCTCTCCATCTCTCACTCCTGCTTCCTGGGATTACTTTCCAAATTATGTACACACAAGCCTTTCCTGAGGCTCTGTTTTTAGGGGAACCTAAACAAAACAGGGAAGAGGAGAAAAGGCCTGCGGTCTGGTCCTGGGAGGTTGGTTATCCTTCCTCTCTTCCAAATTTGGGACTTCTTAAAAATCAACTCAGCTACAGAAGACTTTCCTATATCCACTTCACTTTGGCTGCATAAAGAACACAGGGTAAAAAGAAGTCCAAAATTCCTAACAAAAGCCAAAATTCATGCAGAGAAAAGCCCAAAATTATATTGCCTGTGTGACTGGAAAAATCCTATGTCAAAGAAAGATTTTTTTCAGTGGTTCTGAATTGGAAAAATCCCTAGGCACCTAGCAGAAGCAAACAAAAATCCTTTCTGAAAGAGTATATATTCAACACACATTTAAAGAATTCCCACAAAGAATTTCAAGGAACATGAGCTCATAATCAAAAATCAATAAACTCATGAAGAAACAAACAGCAAGGAGCATGAGTCAGCAGAAACAACAAATTATAAGATGAGACCCATAAATACTGCGAAACATGGAATGATGAGACACAGAATAGAAAATAAATATTTTAATATGTTTAAAGAAGTGAGAAACAATACTGAAACTGTGATGACAGAGGCAAAGAAACTAATAAAATTAACTAGGCAAATAAATATTTGAAGATGAACCAGGAAAAACTTCTAGAAATGAAACTATAATTATTTAAAAACCTCCAAAGAAAAGCTAAAAAGCAGAATAGACAAAGTAGAAGAGAGTATATAGTAAATTGATATATAAAGCTTAAGAAATTACCAAGAATCCACAAAGAATGATAAAAAGGTGAAATATGAAAGAGAAGTTAAGAGACATGGAAGAAATTCAACATTTATTCATGATAAAACCTCTCAGCAAATTACCAATTAAAGGGAACATTGTGGAGATGAAAGGCATACCTCTAACCCGTGCTAGGGAGAGGCAAAGATATAAAATGCAACCAAAATGTTTGTACTCTCATATTTTCTTGAAATAAAATTAAAAGGAACTTCCTCAACTCAGTGAAAGACATCCACAAAAAATCTACATCTGCTGTCATATTTTATGATCATATTTTATGGTAAAAAAATGAATGTTTTTACTTTTAAGTTCAAGGACAAGCAAGGATGTCCATTCTTACCACTCCCATTCAGCATTTTACTGGAGGTCCTAACCAGTGCATTAAGTCAAGAAAAATAAATAAAAGGCTTACAGATTTGAAAGGAACAAATAAATCTCTCTCCATTAGCAGAATACATATTTGTCCATGTGAAAAATCACAAAGAATATACAAAAAGGCTACTA
Organism: Mirza zaza; assembly: GCA_008750895.1. Taxonomy (NCBI): domain Eukaryota; kingdom Metazoa; phylum Chordata; class Mammalia; order Primates; family Cheirogaleidae; genus Mirza; species Mirza zaza. The sequence continues at coordinate 20,811 of VSMD01082465.1, forward strand.
CAACTAATGAATGAGTTTAGCAAGGTTACAGGATACAAGTCAACAGGGGAAAATGGTGATGTTTTTATATGTTGGGAATGACCATGAAATGGGAACTTTTTCAGCGATGCTTTTTTTAAAAAAACAGAGACAAGGTCTCATCCTGTCACCCTGGCCAGAGTGCAGTGGTGTGATTATAGTTCACTGTAACTTTGAATTCCTGGGCTCAAGTGATCCTCCTCCCTTAGCCTCTTGAGTAGCTAGGGCTACAGGTGTGTGCCACAATGCCCAGTTAATTTTTAAATTTTTTTGTAGAGATGGAGTCTTACCATGTTGCCTAGGCTGGTCTTGAACTCCTGGCCTCAAATGATCCTCCTGCCTTGGAAGTGCTAGAATTATAGGCATGAGCCACCACACCCAGCCAATGCCATTTTAAATAGTATAAAAAACATGAAATACTTGATATAAATCTAACAAAACATGTAAGATTGACATGCTGAAAACAGTAAAACATTGGTGAGAGACACTAAAGACCACCTAAAACATTGCTTATGGGTTGGAAAAAATCAATATTGTTAAATCCTAATTCTCCCCAACTTGATCAGTAGATTTAATGCAATCCCAATCAACATCCCAGCAGGCTTTTTCATAAAAATCAATAAGCTGATTCTAAAATACTTACAGAAATATAAAGAAACTTGAATATCATCAAAAACACATTTTGAGACCAAGTGTAGTGGCTCACACCTGTAATCCTAGCACTTTGGGAGGCTGAGGCAGATGGATTGCTTGAGTTCAGGAGTTTGAGACCAGCCTGAGCAAGAGCAAGTGACCCCATCTCTACTAAAAATATAAAAATTAACTGGGCATGGTGGCATATGCCTGTAGTCCCAGCTGCTTGGGAGGCTGAGGCAGGAGGATCACTAAAGTCAGGAGTTTGAGGTTGGTGTGAGCTAGGTTCTTGCCATGGCCCTCTACTAAGGGCAATAGAGTGAGACTCTGTCTCAAAAAAAACCAAAAAAACAAAAAACATGTTTTGAGGAAAAAGAACAAGTTGGAAGACTCACAATACTTGACTTTAAGACTTACTATAGAGTTGTAATATTCAAGACAGTGTAGTATTGATGAAAGGATAGACACATGTACTACCATGTTTCCCTGAAAATAAGACAGGGTCTTTTTTTTTTTTTTGTCTCTGCACATCTTTTTTTAATTTTTTAATTATTATTACTTATTTATTTCGGCATATTATGGGGGTACAAATTTTAAGGTTTCAATAAATGCCCTCTCCCCTCCTCCCCCCACAAGTCTGAGTTTCCAGCATGACCATCCCCCAGATGGTGCACATCTCACTCATTATGTATGTATATACCCTCCCCCTCCCCACTCCCACCTGCCCAATACCCTATTACTGTAGTATCTATGTGTCCACTTAGGTGCTGCTCAGTTAATACTCAGTTTGCTGGTGAGTATATGTGGTGGTCATTTTTCCATTCTTGGGATACTTCACTTAGTAATATGGGTTCCAGCTCTAACCAGGAAAATATAAGATGTGCTATATCACTGTTGTTTCTTAGAGCTGAATAGTACTCCACGGTATACATATACCTCATTTTATTAATCCATTCTTGGATTGATGGGCACTTGGGCTGTTTCCACGCCTTGCAATTATGAATTGTGCTGCTATAAACATTCAAGTACAGGTGTCTTTTTTGTAGAGTGTCATTGGATCTTTTGGGTAGATGCCCAGTAATGGGATTGCTGGGTCAAATGGTAGATCCGCTTGTATCGCTTTAACGTATCTCCATATTGCTTTCCACAGAGGTTGAACTAGTTTGCAGTCCCACCAGCAGTGTAGGAGTGTTCCTCTCTCTCCGCATCCACACCAGCATTTGTTGTTTGGGGACTTTTTGATAAAGGCCATTCTCACTGGAGTTAAGTGATATCTCATTGTGGTTTTGATTTGCATTGCCCTGATGATTAGAGATGTTGAACATTTTTTCATATGTTTGTTGGCCATTCTTCTGTGTTCTTTAGAAAAGTTTCTGTTCAAGTCCTTTTGCCCACTTTTTAATAGGGCTATTTGATTTTTTCTTGCTGATTTTCGTGAGTTCTAAGTATATTCTAGTTATCAGCCCCTTATCAGATGTGAAGGACACAAACATTTTCTCCCATTCTGTAGGTAGACAGGGTCTTTTTTTTAATTTTTTTTTTTTTGAGACAGAGTCTTGCTTTGTTGCCCAGGCTAGAGTGAGTGCCGTGGCGTCAGCCTAGCTCACAGCAACCTCAGACTCCTGGGCTCAAGCAATCCTGCTGCCTCAGCCTCCCGAGTAGCTGGGACTACAGGCATGCGCCACCATGCCCAGCTAATTTTTTCTATATATATTAGTTGGCCAATTAATTTCTTTCTATTTGGCCGGGCGCAGTGGCTCGCGCCTGTAATCCTAGCACTCTGGGAGGCCAAGGCGGGCAGATTGCTCGAGGTCAGGAGTTCGAAACCAGCCTGAGCAAGAGCGAGACCCCGTCTCTACTATAAATAGAAAGAAATTAATTGGCCAACTAATATATATAG